>SNQJ01S0094851.1:51776-64308 GCA_010110895.2 Picea sitchensis
TGCAATAAATTCAAACTGTTATTTACATTTATTGACCTCTTCTTGCGGGTCCATTTACATCACATATTCATACTTATGAGTTTTGCCATAGTCCTTGGCCAGTTCAGTTATATTTACAATCTGGGGAAACAGGGTGTTACATCATTCCTCTGCCCTGGAAAGTCGGAGACTTCGTGTGCATAAACGTCAACAAGATTGACGAATTTTTTGGCCATTTCAAGAAATTGTACCTAACGTATGCTGAGAGGTTAAAAGGGTTCTACCCTAATGGGATTTTTCGATAACATTTGTTGGCAGTTGGCTTTAAAAAATCTTTTATCCATATACACCTAACTGAAGACAGGGACAGTGACGAAAACAATGTTGTTTCTAGAAATTGCGACGCAGAGACATTGCAAAGCGCAATTGAATTGTATAGACAACAGGGAAAAGTATCCAGTGAGAAGAGTGTCTAGTCCCCTTCCAACACTCCCAAGAGAACGACATCACGTAGCATTGATTCAACGACCCACCCCAATAATAAAGCAACCCACAAATCTTCGAATGGAGGAGGAGATAAGAACCCTCCTCGCATAAAAATTGATAGTTTTCACAAAATTCCATTGACGAAGAAGAGAAAAAAAAATGTAGGGTAGGCGGACGAACCCGAAATTAAAAGTGAACAGGCGCAACTTGAAATTGAAACTGAGCACATGCACAAAATTGGGTCGTCCACAGTGGAAATAACTGAGAGCGAATTTTTTTACGAAGATGAATCCTTCGTATTCCAGAGCGTTGTTTTTTATAGCCAATCTAAAAGTATGGTCATTGAAAAGAGAGATGTAACAAACAGGAAAGGAAAATCTCGCACAGAGATTAACTTTAGGAAAATGCGGTTGTCCCAAATCATCCTATTTCACCAAGTAACTAATGATCCTCTTCATGATTCCATTGGAGGAATTGAAGCTGAAAATGCCAGAGTGAAAGAACGCCTCAACAAATTTGAGCAGGCTTTCATTGCAACCCCAGAATTTGCTAGTTCTTTAGAAAAAAACGTGCATGTTACCACTGTAGCCAAGATGAAAGTATCCTTTACCCTCCTTGCATGCTCTAGATCCCTTGTAGAGAATGACATCAACAAAAGAATGTAGCTAGTTACTGAAGCCTGGGAAACATTGCAAAATTTAGTTTCCTTCGGAAAGAAGGCAAATGATTTGCTCGAACATTTGGAGGCGAATTTAAAAAATGATCAGCGTTTCTCTGAAGAGGTGTTGACCCATTTTGCCAACCATGCTGTCAACACATCAGAACTGAAAAGAAGACAAGAGAAACTCCCCTCCCTAAAGCGGACCAAAAAAGTAAAAGCATGTTGGCAAAAGAAAGTTAAGAACCTGGAGCTCATTGTTGAATCATGTAAACAAGCCATATCAAAAAAGGCAGATTTATTCACAATCCTGATCCAAATAGACTTAGCCAGAAGTACCAATGAGGTTCGAGACCCAAACTTAATTCTCAAATCCTTGTCAATCACCAAAGAAGCCTTCCATGAACAACTTGATATTTTAAAGGGGTTGTCTTTCAAACAATTTTACGACATACTTGAACATCGTGTAGGTGAGCTTGAGCATTGGGTACTGGACTATGCGACACATAATGAAGAAATTGAACATAGTCTGCATAGTATTTCAATGGATCTAAGAAAATTAGAAAACGACCTTTAGGACATAGAAATATGGGATGAAATCAACATGGCCCCCATGAGAAGCTACATCAAAGAATGGTTCCAATAGAGAATGGACAACCTTCTCTAGGAAGGGCAACAATCAGTCGACATGACTCCACTGACCATCGACGACAATAACAAAAACGCATCGTCTTCATAGTAAGTCTATACTGGCATCTTGTTTTCTTTATCAATCCAGTTTAAGTCTATATTGTCATCTTGTTTTCTTTATCAATCCAGTTATTACCTCTTTAAATAGAAAACTGTAACCAAAGGCTCACAACTTCCAATTTCTTCTTTTCAGGTCTTCCTCTCTACTGTCGCGAACTTCTTCTTTCAACATTCCTAATTCTTGTACTTATTTATTTTTATGGTCCGCGGGAGCCCCAATCCCAATCTATATGACAAACGTATTTAAATTTCCAGAAATATGTAACAGACATTATTAATTTTTGATAAATTTCAAAGAAAACTAATTCAGAATACCTTTATTGTATGCTAAATTTTGGGTGTCCAGGAACCTTTGTTGTTTGTTCCAAATAAAACTAATTTGGGAATGCTACATTTTTTGTGTCCTATTGTATGCTAAAATTTTTTGTCCGGGAAGCTTTGTTGATATAACAAACGTTACTACTTTCAAAGAAAACTAATTCGGTAATGCCTTTGTTGCACGACGTTGTTACTATTCTATTGTTTTAAACAGAACTAATTTGGAAATGCTATTTTTTTTGTGTTTTTGTCCACGAACCTATGTAACAGACGTTATTACTATTCTATTGTATGCTACATTTTTTTTTTGTCCAGGAACCTTTTAAATGTTCTTGTAACAAACGTTCTTACTAGGAACCTTATTATTATTGTACACTAATTTTTTTTTGTCCAAGATCCTTTTAAATCTTTCCTGTACTATCAAACTTAGATACTAGGAACCTTTGTTGATGTACCAGACATTAATACTTTTTGATAAATTTCAAATTAAACTAATTCGAGAATACTAAATTTTACATGGATACCACATGTACTTCAACTTGCTACCCACGTGTCTGTACTCGGTCGCATTTATTCCCATTCCAACCTGACAGGGACTACGTTGCCATGCAACACTTGTTTTATTTCATTTCCTCTCAAATTTATCTGTTCTTTATTGATGCTTATAGTTTTTGTTTCTTATGTGTAGTATATAAATAGTCTAGAGCCACACATGAGTTTTCATGCTTGTTGTTGATCATGGGTTCAACTCTCATGATTCCCTCTCAACCTGGTATATATATATATATATATATATATATATATATATATGTTGCCCACTTTCGTAGAGGTCCTAAGATACCATGCTAACCAAAGGGGAAGCAAGTTAACATATAATTGCCCATCTTGATTATTCAACACAAATGTTGGAGAAGAGAGTTAAACATAAGTTAGTGCCGACACCAAATAAATGGGGTCTTCAAACTTCAATTTTCTTCATGGATTTATTGAAATTAGAGCTTGTAGTGGCCTTCAAACTTTCAATTTTCTTGATGGTTTTATTGAATTTAAAGCTTGTAGTGGCTCATAGCGAAAACTCATCAAAGATGACCTTGATTTGTGATTTTATAGACATCTAGACTTTGATAGAAATATAAGTAATATAAAAAAAAAAAAAATCTAAAATTTTCTAATGGTTAGATTCTCATTAAGTGATTAGATTCTCATTAAGTGATTGCCTTCTATGTTTTCTTCTTTACTTTTGAAAATGATTATATATATATATATATATATATAGACACACATTTGAGTTATAAATCAATTTATTTCAACTTATTTCAACACTAAGTTATTTAAAAATAGCAATTAGGTTATCAAACATGTTAGGGGATCTGTTCAAATACCACCCTAATGGAGAAATTTGGGATCTGTTATAAATATAATTTGTTCTCTAGTCAAGAGATGTTATAAAGGACAATGAAAGAAGACGAAATAGTCAATGAATCTTTCACCAATATTGGTCTCTCGACCAACAGAGGAACAAAGTTCATAAAGGAAAAGAGAAAGCAGTACTAGTCCAAAGACCATGCTCATAAACAAATCTCATACATCCTTAGAAAGTCACCAGAGGAGAAAAACCAGCACGCGGGCTGCAAAAATGAGATACAAAATAGGGCAAAATCCCAATAGGGACTTGAAAAGAAGCAAAATCAGAAGTCGCACACCCCTAGAGGACCTCGAAGTGTATCAAGAGGGTACTTAAAAAATAGTGATATCTCTTAATTTAATATGGTTGATAGATTCCAAAAATAAATAATGATTGAAAGACCATGCTCATAAACAAATCTCATACATCCTTAGAAAGTCACCAGAGGAGAAAAACCAGCACGCAGGCTGCAAAAATGAGATACAAAATAGGGCAAAATCCCAATGGGGACCTGAAAAGAAGCAAAATCAGAAGTCGCACACCCCTAGAGGACCTTGAAGTGTATCAAGAGGGTACTTAAAAAATAGTGATATCTCTTAATTTAATATGGTTGATAGATTCCAAAAATAAATAATGATTGATGAACTAGTCTAAATCACAATATAATATTAAACACCAATTTTCAAGAAAAAATCCACATAATTCGAAATCTAGAAGTCTTACACCCCAATTTTGAGATGATTTTAAAATTAAGCTATAAACAACTTCAAAGACCTATAAATTATTCAAAAATGTAACTCAAAGCTCTTACGAGAAGCTAAAAAAAATGTTATTAATAAAATATAGTGAAATCTTATGAATTGAATTGACACACTAGATAACAAGAGCTTTAAGGTAGTTTACATTATTAAACTACAAAATAGTTCTTATAAAATCCAATCTCTACTTTCCACCTTGGTTGACATTATGCTCCATAATAACCATTACACTCATGCAATAAATTAATACAAGTAGTAAAATTCATTAGAGATATCAATTTATGCTAGCTTATAGGCTTACTTGTATTATTAATAAATGATCATTTATTATTATTATTAAAATAAATCAATAAATAGGTTTAGGAATTATGATTAAGGGAGAAACTAAATAACTAGATTTAACATTACTCTGTTTTTTTTTAAATAAAAAAGTATTGTGAATATAAATATAGTAAATTATTGACACATTGATCTTATTTTAAAAAGCTTAAAAAAATATTATGAATATTTTAAAAATAAAAATGTAAATTGTGAATATTAATATAGTAAAATATTCAAATGTTGATATTATTTAAAAAAATATTGTGAATATAATAAATATAGCATATTGTTGAGAGGTTGGTATTATTTAAAAAATAATTATGAATATAAATATAGTAAATTATTGAGACGTTGGTATTACATTGTGAAAATATAAATTTAGATCTACAAGTTTATTCAAGCTTCACATAATAGTACAATAAAACTCTCACCCATTAAAATTTTCATAATCCAAAAAACTGTAATTACTCGATCATATGTAGTTGGGTTAGATGTTTGCAGTGCTTCACGTCCATTTTCATTTTTGACATATTAGTACAATAAAACTTTTACCCATTAAAATTTTTATAATCCGATAGAGACCATGAAGATAATAATAAATATAACTTTCATCCATAAAACTTGTACCTTAATAATCCAAAAACTTTTCTACAAACAATGCTTTTAATTTTAAAAGAGGTTCTATCTCCCCAATATATCTCGAAATAAGTGTAGAAATATCATGGTTAAAAAATTCCCTAACAATGCACATCACATCACAGACCAATCAAAACCTAAACACTACCCTTAGAGTAGATATAATTTTAAAAGGAAACCTTAGAATCTTTACCAAGACACTAAAATAACTAGAACTCGTTCTCTTTACATTTATAATATGCCCAAGATCTAAGGGAATTGTTCCCTTGATATTGTTGGAGGATAGATTTATATACAAGCAACAACATTATCAATTAGCCACATTGGATATGCTTAATACAATTCAATAGTTCATTGTGTTATAAGTTAATTGCATAGAATATGTCATGCGACTACATAGAGATAAGTTAGCCTATCAAGTTTTTGAAATTCCAAAGGATTAGTTCCATTCAAATGGTTTCCATGCACATTGCTACACAACAAATGACAAGTGAAGACACAAGCTCAATATTGTTAGCGAAATAGAGATTATGTTCTGCAATTTCTTCACTCATCTTGAAGATTGTATCACTTATAAGAAAATAAAAACAACACATTCATAACTAATGTTCTCCAGGTTTGGTCCTTCAAGTTGATTTCTTGCATTTTTGTTTCGAAAAAATAAAATCTTAAATTGTTAAATACTTAGAGAAAGAACTCAAAAGAGATCAATAATTAATCTTTAGTGTATAAGATATTTATCCCCACTTTCTGTAATAGGGCCATGAAAAACTCCATAAATCAATTATTATTCATAAACTCCCTGATTGTACATACGAAGAAATGTATATGGAATATAAATTAACTATGAAACAATTAATAATTAACTACCAAAACTACCTTCTAGTTAAGCTCCAGTTAACTAGGATTACAAAGATCCTATAGGATTAGTCTAACATTCCCCCCTTAAACCGAAGGGTCATCTATCATGCCAAGCAACATTTAGAATCGTTCAAATTTCTCACATCCCAAAGCTTTGGTAAAGATATCTGTGATTTGTTCTAAAGTGGAACAATGTTTGTGCAGATCCCCCTTCCCTCCAAAGGGTTGCTCGACCTCCCGGTCTAGGATCATTCAATTCATCAAACCGAATGGCTCGTCGGGCTCCTAATGGAACCAATTTAACTTGACAAAGGCCCTTCTCCTTTTCAGAGCAGGTTGTGTGGCACCCACAGACCCTTTCCATAGCGCTTTTCAATATTGACACCAACGGATGCTAGCTCTCCATGCTAGGATCCCTTCTTTAATTGACCACAGGTTACGATCGTGGGATATCTCCCTTCACGACCCCGTGCTTAGGAAATTTTGCGAACTGCTTGCTCCCCTTTTCCCGATTCCCGAATCGGCGAATTCTCCAAGACCAAATCTACGGTCCACGTTCTCTTCACGCTCGATGGTTGAGATCAAATCGTGAGTTCGGACTTCATGAGTCCTCTCTTCTCCCAACTCTACTTCTCTAGATTTGTGAATTAGCGAAATGGCAATCCAACTCCACGTGTTCTACCACAATAGAAGGCTAGGATTGCTTTGGTTCCCAGCTCTTCAGGTATTCTCCTCCGGTATCTTCCAGAACACTCCTCCTCCAGCTCTTGTGGATTGCTTCCACGCGTCCCTTCTAGATCCGAGACTTGGATTTAGATCACTCTTCACGACTTCACAAAGATCTTCGTTTTCTCTTGGAAAACCTCCCGAAGTTCCTACTCCCAAACTTCTCGATCTTCTGCCACCTGTCTCCTCCGATGATGGACGATTTCACGGTCTTCGAGACTTCAGCAAGTCCTCGACCCCTTTTTCACACTTAGCGCAAATTTCTCTTTAGAGACTTAGGCTATTCTCGAACTTCTTCTACACTCCTTGCAGAGTTCTATGCAGACTCTTATGCGACTTTGCTCGGCTTGAAAACCCTCACGGTTTCTTGTTTCTCTATGTCCTTCACTGGACTTTCTCATACCCTCCTAGCAGTTTCTCGCTCTTCCTCTTAAGCTTATAAGATGGAATTGCATTCTCCTTGGTGCACTCCTTGCGCTCGGATAAGATTTTCGACGACTTCTCCCTTAGCCTACCTGAGCATCTTAAGGCATCTCCTTTCCTTTGTCGATGCACTCTTGCAAAGCCTTCCTTCCTCAGAGTGTTCAACAACCCTGGGGTTCTCTTAAGGATTCCAACACTTCCAACAATGTTTCTATTGTACATGCTCACACTAGCTTGATGCCCTCCTAACAGAGTCTTACAGAGCGTTAAGTAACTTTGCGTTGTGTTTCCTCAAACACAATGTTTCTTCCCAAGGTACTTAACCACCTCGAAATTTCCTCCCAAGTCTGTGAATTATCCTGGCGTGCCCTCCTGGAAACTTCGCTTCTGACTCCAATGAGTTGAAACATGCACTCCTTGTGTCGACTCACAGAGTTTCCACCCTCTGTCGCGCACTCCTTGCACTTGGCCTAGAGAAACAGACTTAATCCAACACACTTACAAATATAAAACTGTATCTCTATCCCTACAGACGATTTCTAACATTCATCTACGATTCAAATGCATACAAATGACATTCCACACAAAATATCCATTACACAAAAATCGATAACAGAAAAAAATTTCATTTTCTATTAATGGTAGAATGTTCATTACAATAGTGGAGTCTGAGCTACAACTGAGCCTCGACTCTCTATGCTTTTCTCCCTACATACACCTATCTGTCTTTACTTGCAATAATATAAGAGTTTATACAAGAGGGTCTCGACGAGCTTCCCTCGAAGCTAATCTAGTGGTGTCAAATCACCATTCAAAACGCCTATCTAATGTGCAAATTACAATTATGGAAATATGCTCCAAATCGGATGCAGATCCCTCCTACTGTCAACCACTTAATGGCAACCTTATATCCATCTTGTGCGAAGGAACAATGTGGCTCTTCCAACTTTTCATCATTAAATGCTTTGATCATGCCTTTGATTCTTGAGGCAAAATGAGAGTGTGATGCCTCTCCCTTCCTTGAATGTGCACTACAAGTGTTAATAGACTGGCACGTGCTGAGGTGGAGTGATGCTCCTGCATCATACTCCACGGCTATGAAAATCACGAGCTCCTACTCATGAGCTTTATAGCTTGGTTGAAATCCTCCTTGATCCCAAACTTTTTCTTGGAGATGCCTCTTTTCTCCTCTGCTTCGTTGTTGCTGCTGCATCATCCCCGATACTCATGCAAGTTTCCTTTTGTCCAACTTCCTCTTGCTGATCTCTTCCTTTTCCAACCCCAACAAAAACTTCCTTATCTCCTCAACCACCTCATCCAGTTGCTCCATCGGCTAGCTCTCCTTTTGCAGACTAGCTTGTTGCACTTCTTCCTTGTCAATGGGTAAATCACATCGATCTCCCAAGTTATCTTCTTCATCTCTTGTGCCCTTAATTTTCCATACTATTGCAACCTCCATTCCCAAAGTCTTCTCATCACTAGGCTTCTTCTCAGCTATTACTTCTGACAGATGGACTCCTGTCAATTCTTCGAGTGGTTCCATTCCAGCTTCCTCCAGTTGCAACTCATGTTGGTGTGTCTCCTCTGGCATGGCTATCTTACGATATCCACCTTCTGGTTCCGAACTGTCTAACCAATCTTCCAGTGCCTTTAACTCCATTTCCCACTGGGTGAGTAATCCAACT
The DNA here is from genome assembly GCA_010110895.2 of Picea sitchensis. NCBI lineage: Eukaryota > Viridiplantae > Streptophyta > Pinopsida > Pinales > Pinaceae > Picea > Picea sitchensis. The sequence continues at coordinate 60,783 of SNQJ01S0094851.1, forward strand.
GGGCGTCCTCCTTTTGTTGGGATAGACTTCAATATCTGTTCCTCCTTCTCTATGACAGTCTCATCTCGTTGTCCTTCTGTCGCATCTGCAACCTCTGTGCTAGCCTTTCCTTGGTCACTTGGCAGGAATATCTCAACTCCTCCAATGATCAGAACAATCCTCTGATCCCTCCCTTGGATGGTAGAATTTTTTAACTTCTCATCATCTTCATTCACATGGTTCGCAGTTTCGCGCGAATATCCATCTGAGTGAGGTACTTCTTTTGTCTCCTCCTCATCTGTCAACATCCTCTGATGTGAACTCTCAGCTTATCTCATATCTCCTCTCTTGCCCACTTGGAAATTTGGGATGTCTCCTTTGCCCACCTGAAAGTCTACGAGATCCACTGGTCCCTTCTCCTTTCCCACCTGGCAACCTACGAGACCTCTGCCAGATCTCTTTCCCTCATCACTGAGGTTTTCAACATACCTCAACCATATTTTTAACACCTGTTGTTTCCCTCTGTCCAACAAATTCTGAACATGCCATTTAGTTCTCCTCTTCAAAGGAAATTCATACCTCCAACACACCTTTGCCTCTTGTTGCATCATGAATGATAGCTTCTCCATTTCTGTTGGGATTTCACTAAGCTCCTTGCCCATATCCGTTTTGTTTCTCTGTGAATAGACATCTCCTCGACTGTGCTCATAACTTCCAACGACCATCTTGATTCACCTACAACTCACTTGGTTGTTTATCATCTGCTGCACACCTTGCAATCGCTTCAACAGAGTACCGCACTCTGTCTCCCTTGCCTACATAAATCAATTCTGCAATAGCTCTTATACCACTTCTAGCACATGACCCCCCTTCCCTCCAAAGGGTTTCTCGACCTCCAAATATAGGATCGTTCAAGTCACCAAACTGAATTGCTTGTAGGACTCCTAATGGAACCAATTTAACTTGACACAGGCCCTTCTTGATCCATATTATTTTCGGCACGAAATGAGAGTGGAGATATAATAAAGAAATGCACAAAGATATCGTGGATATCCAATAATATAACATAAATGTATCAGAGATGCAACCATAAACACAGATATATAGTAATACACGATTTCTATTCATGAAAGAAATGTACAAAGACTGTAAAAATACAGAGTGAAAGACTCGCTAGAATGGTGGTAGCCTATCTCTGAGAAGAGATGTGACGGCTACTCACATTCACAAGAAGATGATTACAATGAGGCTCTGAAGGAATTTTTACAATAAACAGGAATGCCAAAAACCCTAGACATCCAGAAACCTAACCCTAGGAGATGAAGCGCCAAAAATCATGTGGGCCTCGTTTGGGTAAGTTAGTACATCAACTTCCCAAGGTCGTAACTTTTGCATATGATCTCTGTTTTAGGCGTATGATAGCCTGTTGGAAAGGTATCATCTGGTAGATTCATTTTAGGTACAATATCGAAGGAATTTCCATATTGCAAATGTGTTTTCCCAAAAAACATCGTTGAGGGCATCAAAACGGCTCTGGAAGTGAAAAACTGCTAAAAATAGTAAATTACCAAAATTGTCAGAAAACTATTTTGAGCTAGTTGGAAAAGGTGGGTGGCCACCGATATCCACCTAGATTAACCCTCCCTCCTTAGGAATAAATGGTCTCCATTGCGTTGAGTGCCCGGTGGACAGGAAAAAACGTTTGTTGAATCTGAATCTTGGTGAGTTGTTTGCCTTGCTGGAGACGTCACACTGCTTAGTTTGTGGAAGTCTGTCACAAACCTGTTGAGGTTGAGGTTGTTCAACAAGTTTGTTAGGATATTTAGACACTTAGGATTTAGTTAAGAACTACTTGGTCTAATATGTCATTAGGTAAAAGCGTGTTTCTTAGTGTGTTTCTTTAGTATGCATTAGTATGCATTTGTAGTTAGAAAATCTGATTGTCACGATATGTTCCCGACATAGAGTGATCTGATGGTTCATACTGTCCTCGATATTAATGACCATTGATCTATGGCTTAACACTCGATTGGTCCATGATATCTATTTAAAGAGAATGGAGGGTCATTTGCCGATGATCGATTGTGAGAAAATCTCTTGGAAAATCTTTCTGTAATCTTTTTCTTTGCATTAATAAATTGCTCCAAGTGGCCGCATTGGCAAGGGTCGTGGATGTTTCCCCGTAGGGGTTTTACCACATGAAAACATCGATGTGTTGTTCTTTGATCTAGTTATGTGAGTGTTTATTGAAGGTGTTCATCTTCTGTTGGAATACTTGTGTTATTAAACATGGTATCTGAGCCTGTTTAAAGACCCGCTCCTATTGTAGATCGAGATCGTGAAGCTGAGTTGCCTCATCTCCATTTTATGTCATTTTCGTACATTTTTGGGTTGATAAGACTATTCCATTAAGTTCGAAGAACTTGTTTCATTTAGTAACACTTTTCGTTTCACTCGAAAAGGTTTTTGTTTGCCCAAGATACGACCATTATAGTCAGATCCAGAGGTATAAAGCCTGAATACGCATTTTTTAAATTTATGCAAAGTTTTATTTTGGTTTTATTTCGGTTTGTATTTTTTTATTTCCGAGTTGCTACTCTTTTAGATCTGCGTATGCTCTTTCCCCGCACCCTGTGCGATCTCGGAAAATCAAAAATAGATAGGAAAAGGTGCATCTTCCGAGTAAGCTAACCGAGATCTAACCCTTGTTGTCATCGAGAAGCTAAAATTTTTTCTTGTGTGAATTTTTTTTAGCATGCTCTCCAAGATCGTCTTCAACAACAACAACATGAAAACATCAATGTGTTTTTCTTTGATCTAGTTATGTGAGTGGTTACTGAAGGTGTTTGTCCTTTGTTGGAATACCTGTGTTGTTGAACATGGTATCAAAGTTTGTTTGAAGACCCGCTCCTATTGTAGATCGAGATCGTGAAGCCGAGTTGTCTCATATCCATTTTCTATCATTTTCGTACATTTCTAGGCTGAGAGGACTGTTCCATTGCGTCCTGAGCACTCGTTTAATTCAGGAACACTTTTCATTTCACTTGAAAAGGTTTATGTTTGCCCAATATACGTCCATTACAAACAAATCTGGAGGTATAAAGCCTGAATACACATTTTTAAAATTTCTGCAAAGTTTTATTTTGGTTTGTATTTTTTTATTTTTGGGTTGCTACTCTTTTAGATCTGTGTATGCTCTTTGCCCCGCACCCTGTGCGATCTCAGAAAATCAGAAACAGATAGGAAAAGATGCATCTTCCGAGTAAGCTAATCGAGATCTAACCCTTGTCATTGAGAAGTGAAATTTTTTTCTTGTGTGAAAATATTTTTTTTTTAGCACGCTCTCCAAGGCTGTCAACAACAACAACAATCCTTCTTCTGAACATTACAATATGTTTTGCTAGACCATTTGGTTAAAACTTACCTTATTAAGTAAGAAGTCTTGAGTTCAAATCTCTCTTTTTGTTACTTTTTTGAAAAAGTTCATGCTAAAATTGTAAAGTGTATTTCACTTCAAGTATAAAAGTGAATCACTATAAGTAGTTTT
>SNQJ01S0094852.1:0-31939 GCA_010110895.2 Picea sitchensis
GAAGAATTGCAATAGGGAGATCTCTTTCCTGTGATACTATTCATAGCTTCAGTTCATTTCAGCAAGTTAGATAGAATGATCTCCTTACTACAACACTAAGTGCTTTTGGAATTGAGCATATATAGTGCGCAGCTATCTTTGAAATAAAAGACTTCCCTGGGTTGATAATTTATGTTTCACTTGGTTGTTTAAAATTAATTAAGCAATTATAGTGACCAACAGTACCATCACCATATATTTAACTCGTACATACAACATACATAATATAATTGAGAAATTTTTCTTTTGAAAATAAAAAACTTGTACATACATCACTGTCATGGTCATGGCCAAAAAAAACTTGTACATACATCCCTGTCATGGTCATGGCCAAAAAAACTTGTACATACATCACTGTCATGGTCATGGCCAAATATTTGGAGGTCCACTTATTATGAAAAAAGTAATTGTACAAACACCATGACATGGCCAAATATTTGAAGGTCCACTTATTATGGAGAAAGTAATTGTATAGACGCCATGACATGGCCAAATATTTGGAGGTCCACTTATTATGGAAAAAGTAATACACCATGACATGGCCAAACATTTGGAGGTTCACATGTCCTGTACGTAATATTTGGAAGTTCACATGTGAGGCACAAAGTAGAGGGTACAAATATAACTAGCATGGCCCAATTGTGAGGGTGCATGGCTAAAAATATGTCGGGGTGACAATGCGTGGGCTACCAAAAAAATTAGAACGCAATGGTAGGTGACTAACGTGGTGAAATATAAATAAGTTTGAAACCAGATATGAAGATGGAAACCAAATCTTTCAAAACATTAATGCTCAGACTGATACTAGATTTGTGTTAGACTATATATAATTATCTAATCAGGGAAGTTCAATCTTATGGTTGGGAAGTTCAATCTTATGGTTTATGATATTTATACTCTCAAATTATATTAGTGGAAACAAGTATTAATTTATTAATAAAGGGTTATATATCTTTGGAAAATGAAAATAAAAATTAGAAGGAAAGTGGTTTTGCTTCTACAACTTAGTCAAAATAATTTGTAGTTTTGTGTGTATGTCTTATGTGTGAAAATAGAAAATGGTTTATTAAAAAAGGGAAAAGAAGGAGGAGGAAGATGATGATGTTGTTTATACTCTTAAATTATATTAGTCAGAAAAAGGTTAAGTATTTATTAATTTATTAATAAAGGGTCATATATCTTTGGAAAATGAAAATAAAAATTAGAAGGAAAGTGGTTTTGCTTTTACAACTTAGTCAAAATAATTTGTAGTTTTGTGTGTATGTCTTATGTGTGAAAATAGAAAATAAATTTTAAAGGAAAGTGTTTGGTTTTATAGTGTATTTAAAAGAAATTATCATGACATGTTTTGTTTGTGTTTTTACCTTCAAGTATTTTTCATTTTTTATTTTTTTAGTATAAAAGAATTTACATATTATAATATTTTCTCACTCTATTTTAGGTTTAGTCCAATGTCCAATTTCACTCTGAAGTTCATGACAATTTTTTCTTCTTTTGGTGATATTTCTTTTCTTCTTTAAGTTGCACATAGGAGAGAGATAGTTTTGACTCTTCTAGCTTGATGTTTATGATATCCTTATAATACATCAAGTGTATATATTCTCAATTTGTTCATTTCACCATAGTTCCTCTTCAAATTTAGTTTTGAAAGTATTTTTAATGGTATCAATATTCTAAAAAAACACCCGATCCTCATTTATCCTTCGATGGTTAAACCAATAATCAATATCTTTATTCCACCCTCTCTTAAGTCTTGAGTGAATTTTAGTCGTATTTGAAGCAACGATTGGAAGCCTCTCAACATTCATGTGGATTAGTTTGTGCTTGTACACTAAGTCCTTGGCCATAGCCTTAGTCTCAATAGGTGTAAACCAAACCTCCAAGAGAATCATTTGATGGGGCATATTGTTTTTAATTTTAAGTATTTTTTGAACTAGCTTCTTCTTATCATGATGATGCTAATGCACCCAACATTGTCATTACGAGGGAACCATTAGAACCATTTCATTTGGTTTCTTTTGGCTAAGCTAGATCGCAAGTTGTGTGTATCTATTTTACCAAAGTTGCCTATGACTTGCACTCGACCCCAGTCCCTTGACATCCACAAGTGCAAACATAAGCACTAGAAGGTTACTTCGAATGTATTACCTTAAATGGAGCTATATTAGCCACATGTTTTCATTGACTCCTCAAGCCACTTTTAAGATTATTAATTATAAAATATTTATGGATTTGCTTGATTTTTCTCAAAATTTCTTAAGAAATGCTACAATCCTAATCTTCGCATCCATATAAGATTATTAGAGTAACAAGCATATCGAAAATAACTAAATCCGTTTTTCTCTACAACTATAAATATGTTTTTTTATAGTTGTTCTCAAGACCAAAATTGACTTTCCAACCTCCATTAATCATTCTTTTTGCACTATAGTCCAATTGAGCTAGTGATGAAGGTCAATTTCCAAGATAATAGTAAGAAAGACCTTCCTCAAAGATGTTATTGTCACACACAAAAAATTAGGTTAGGTGATTTGTTTAGATTTTTTGATCATATTAGTGTTTACTGATATTCCAGAGCTAGCACAAAAATCTTTGAGAATTCTAAGTTGCTCGTCAAGATCAAATGGGCCTCTTACTGTAATGTCCCCAAGGCCGAGCCCTGTTGTAAATCATCTCTATGAAGTATAAAGCTTGCATTATGAATTGTAATTATGTTTTATAGGTTGGTGAGCCAAGTTTTTATAAGTTGGTGGACTTATGTGTTATTAGGCCGGAGAGCCTAAGTGTTAAGGCTGAGAGCCTGCTTTTGTATATGTAATCATGCAGAACATTAATAAAAATATAAACACCGGTGCGTTCAGACCAACCATTATGAATGAGTGATGGGGGACTAAGATTCCACAGAGTGGGTAAGGGATTGGCGGGCTGGAAGGTTGGAAAGAGAGGCTAAGTGTAGAGCCTAGGGGCTTAAGTCCTTGGAAATAATATTTTAATATTATTCCAAAAGCCATGTGAAATGTGATGTTTTGTGCTAAGTTCCTGGGGAGGAACGCATGTTGATGGAACGCATGCAGCTTCATGGGCGACATGTGTTGACCCAGGCGCATGCGATTTAACCTAGGAAATGAGCCATGTTGGGGGTTCGCTTCCCATTCTTTCCGCAGACGGTTGCGTCTGAGTGGGTTCGTTCTCCATTCTGTTGTTCGTTGTCTAAACTGTGTGACCTCTGCGTTTGAGATTGGCATATCACACACAACATTGGAAACCGAAACCATGAGACCTCTATGATTGTTCGGTGTATTCTCGTCTGGTCTCTGCGTTTGGCCTCCATCCTTGACCTTTGCATAATTTCCTGTCACGCATCCTGTAACCGGTAAGCCGTGAGTCGATTTGTGTCTTCTGTAGAACCCGACACCTGGATAATCGCCTGAGTGTGCTATGTTTTAGCATCTGGTTGTTGCCATTTGCGAGACTATGCTTATTTTTTGTTGTGGTCGTCATCCTGATGTTAAATGAGTGATTGATGTTGTTGTGGTTTCCCTCACCCGGTTGGAATTGAGTCGAAGGGTGTGCTGAAGAAGTGGGTTTTCAGGCCCATGGTAGAAGAAGCAGGTTGTCAAGCCTGTGAGCAACTCCCTCTAGGTGAGAGAGTCTGCTAGGAAGTGGTTTTCTCCGTGAGAGCGTCCAGCACCAGCTTTAGAGCTCTGAGAATTCCTGATCCGACCTATTGCTGAGGCCCAAAGAGGGAGGTGAAGCATCGATGGACTATGCTTGTGAAGGTGTATACTCCAGGGTGGAACAGGCATGTGGGGAATGAGAGTCTATTAGTAGTGGGCGTAAGAAGGCATCCTGGGAAGAATCCTTCCGGTTATTCTGTATAGTTTTCCCTGTAACCTCAGCCTAGACTAGGATTCCTTGCCTTGGGTGGAGCTTAGTCCCAGCTCAGGGGTGACCTACTACTGAGAGTGATGAGCAGCGTGGTATAAGGCTGGGAGGTTCATGGAAGGCCTACACGTAGTTGGTGGAATTACCATGGTTTCAAAGATAAGTATCAACTTATGCTTAATATTATGTTTTGCATGCCTGCGATTCTTATATGTATCATGTATTCTGTTGTGCATATGAATTATTGTTAATGCCATGGATTATTTATGTTAGCAGTAATCTTGTGCTTACTCTGAGTTAATTGTGTTTAATTTGATTTAAATGCATGTTATTAATTAAGTACGAGAATGATGTTGTTCTGCACAGTAGCATTTGCCCGACCAGTGGGATGATGGTCGGGGACGTTACAGTTTGGTATCAGAGCCTAGTTTCAACGCTGAGCNGGGATGTAATGGCTGGGGGGGCGTTACAGTTGGGTATCAGAGCCTAGTTTCAACGCTGAGCCTGGATGGGTCGGATAAGTGGTCTTTGGACCGAGTTTTTGAGAAGGAAATTGTGTCTGGAGGACTAATCTCAGACCTCAGAATGTTTCTGAGTGTCAACGAGCTACTTGACCATGTTACAAAGCTCAGGAGGTGTAGCGGTATTATAAAACTGCAGCTGGTGTGGTATATGGCCACAGGGAGAGAGAACTCCACACCAGAAGTGTTGGATCCATAGAATCTGTTCGGAAGGAAAGGAGAACCCTTAGGACCGTCAATCTGGAGAACATGCACAAGGTTTAAAACCCTTTGGAGTTGCACAAGAGTGTAGAAATCATGATATGTGAAATCCTGAATTCGTCAGGAGCATCCATCGGAAAGGACGCGTGGAGAGCGATCAAACTTTCGCTGACTCGTGAATTGAAATGGTCTAAGGGTGAGTTTGTGAGAATTCACGAAACGCGACTTCACGATTGGATCACAACTGAAGATTTGGAGTCGCTGCATCGTGAACTTCTAGTTCACGAAACTCCGAAAAGATCTGGACCGTTAGATCCAAATCATCAAGGATCGTTGGATCTCGTACAAGAACTCGTGTATCGGAATTCGGGGATTGAAGTGACAAGAGATTTGGAGTCCTTGCATCGTGAATTCTCGGTTATCGAAAACCCGAAACCACAAAATCCTGAAACGATCTACACCGTAGATTGTAGGAGAGGAACTTGAGCATTGGATCAAGTAGATTAATAGACCGTAATTTCAAAATTTCGGCAAATGGAAGTTCGAGATGTGTAGATACATGAACTCCTGATGCCCAAAACTCCAAAACGAAAAGTAAAAGTAGTGGCCCCCCCTGACATCACTGGGAGTGAGGTGGACCTTATTAAGGACACCATGTGTCACTACCTTGGTGGGTGACAACTGTGTTGTGGGCCCAAGGCGAGAGAGGTCGGAAGTTCTAGAGTCGGGAGTTGGAGAGGGAAGCGAGTGCAAGAACGTCTAGGACCAAAACCCGAAACCCCGAAAGTTCCAAAATGATCTACACCATAGATCAGGAGTATAAGGCTTGACGATTAGATCAAGCAGAAGGTAAGTCGCGATTACACGATTTCGGCTGTCGGGGAAAAACAGAGTGAGCTTAGGCACGAAACCTTGAAACCTAGAAACCCCAAAACACCGAAAGGATCTGCGCCGTAGATCTGAGAGTGGTCTAACCATTGGATTTCACTTGGAATGGACGTGGACACATGGGTGTGACCATGTGCCAGTGGGTTGAAAAGAAAATTGAGCATGGTGGGACCTGATGATGTCGTTGAAGGTGATGTGGACCCTCTTGAACGTGCCACATGCCACCATGGTTGTGGGCGACAACTGTGCTATGTGGGGGCTGGAGGGTAAAGTAAATCAAGATTTTGGAAGTTGGGAGTTGGAGAGGGAAGCGAGTGCGAGAACCTTTGAAACCAAAACCCCGAAGCCCAGAAATTCTGAAACTTGAAGTTTCGTTTGGAGAGCCTTGTAGCACCTAGCAGTTTAGCGTTTGGTCATGATATGTGATTGCATGGGTTGGGGACTAAGAAAATGGGGGCTATCACTGGAAATTGCAGAGCCAAACAGAGCTCAAAAAATTCATGGAATCAAAACGTTTTCTTATTTGCGTTGGTTTATGAATGTTGTAGTTTTATTAAGGGTGTAAGGCTTGACAAACTTTGGTTGACTGCACGTTGTGTGTGCAGAGTTCAACGAGTGTCAGGAAAACCGTGAATCGACGCCGAGTATAGAAATGGAAGAGGTGTTGATTGCCTCCAATTCAGAGAACGAAAGAGAAGGAAGGGATGTCAACTTGGGAGTCAAAGGATCGAACTCCAATGGGCATGGAAGAGAATTGGATAAGGAAGGGCATATGATGAAGATCATTGAAATATTGTAGAAAGATGCCCAGGCTCATCGAGATGATAGCTGAAATCCCATGAAATTCAGAGATAGGCAGGGTCAATTCAACTTAAGGATGTTGAAGAGTCTGGAAAGAATAGAAAAGAAATTGGAAAAGGAGAGTGACTCAAGCAAGACAGAGAGTCGCAGTACCCCTGAGAGGAAAAGAAGATCAAGGAGTGTCAGCAGACATTGTCGTCACTCCCCAAAGAATTCCAGTAGGGAAGCACACAGTAGTTCAAGCCCATCTCCTACCAGAAAGCACCGAAGATTTGGGATGGATGAATTGAAAGGGGAGATGAATAAGATTAAGCCTCCTACATTTGATGGAGAACATAAGAAGGAGGAAGATGCTGAAACATGGTTTCTTGGCATGAGGAAATGTTTCCAACTACAAAATTATTCCTCTCATGCAGAAGGAAGAATTGCGATGTATCAACTAAAAGGAAAAGCATCCATGTGGTGGGATCAACTTGTGTAGGTGCAGTACGTTAGAGAGAAAGATATCACATGGAAAGAATTCAAGAGGTATTTTGAGAGGAAATACTTAACTAAAAGATATTATGACATAAATATGAAGGAGTTCTTCAAACTCAAGCTGGGCAACATGACCATTGATGAATACGAACGCAGGTTTTTGGAATTACTTAAGTATGTTCCATTCATCAAAGATGAGGTTGTCAAGATCCAGAGGTATCTGAGTGGACTGCCACCTCCCATTGGTGACAAGATTCAGTATGATGATCTTAAGACTATGGAAGAAACAATAAGAAGAGTGAAATGCTTATATGAACATCAAAGAGAAAAGCATACCTTTCGGAAGGATTGGGTTGACCAGAAGAAGTTTAAGAAAGAACAGAGGCAGAAGGGAAACAAACCTCCCTTTTTCAGAAATAGTCCTCAAGGACATCCATCATTTAGAGAGCCAAGAATGGCTTAAGTGGGAGAACAAAGGCTAAGAAAGATGCCCATTTAGTGTTGGGGCTGTAAAGAGAACCGCAAGTACAGAGATTGTCCCCATAAAAATGGAAAAGAAAGAGTTGTTCATAATGTTCAACAAGCTGAAACAGTGGAGGACATGGGCAGTAGAATGCCAAGGATCTATGCGGCCCTAGACAACAAGCAAGCTAAATTTCCATCGCACATGATTGAAGTAGAAGGTATGATAAAAAACAAACCATTTATTATTTTAATTGATTCAGGGGCTAGCCATAGTTATATAGACCCCAGAGTGGTAGAAAGTTTGCATTTATCAAGAAGAAAACATGAAAAGTCTTGGTTAGTGCAGTTGGCTATAGGAACCAAGAGGAAGGTCACTGAGTTGGTTAAGTCATGTCTGGTGGACATGAAGGGATTGAGCACGAAGGCTGAATTGAATATTTTGCGTTTAGGCTCTTATGACTGTTTAATTGGGATGGACTGGTTGGACCAGCACCATGCCCTCCTGGACTATTGTAACAAGGAATTTACATGCCTAGATGAGGAGGGGAATCGGAAAACAGTCCAAGGAATTCCCAGAGCCGTGGTTGTTAGAGAAATCTCAACAATGTAGATGAAGAAGGGCTACAGAAAAGGTTGTCAATTGTTTGCAGCCCATGTGGAGGAAGCATCTAGAGATGAAGTCTCAAAGATTGGAGACCATGCGGTACTAATAGAGTTTGAAGACTCATTTCAAGAGGTACCCAGACTACCTCCGAAGAGAGATATCGAATTCTCTATAAAGTTGATGCCTGGAGCAGCTCCAGTGTCGAAAGCTCCTTATAGAATGAGTACGCCAGAGCTAAAAGAGTTGCAATTGCATCTTGAAGAGCTTCTAAAGAAGGGGTACATTCACCCAAGCGTGTCACCTTGGGGTGCCCCGGTCTTGTTCGTGAAAAAGAAGGACGGGACATTGAGGCTGTGTATTGATTTCAGACAGTTGAACAAAGTAACTGTCAAGAACAAGTATCCTCTGCCGAGGATCGACGATCTTTTCGATCAATTGAAAGGTGAAAAAATATTTTCGAAGATAGATCTCAGATCAGGATATCACCGGGTAAGAATAAAGGATGAATACATTAGCAAGAATGCCTTTAGAACAAGGTATGGTCATTACGAGTTCACAGTGGTACCGTTTGGGCTGTCAAATGCACCTGTTGTTTTTATGTGCTTGATGAATGGTGTATTCAGGGACCATCTAGACAAGTTTGTCATAGTCTTCCTGGATGACATTTTGGTGTATTCCAAGTCAAAGGAAGAGCATGAACAACACCTAAGGATGGTGTTGCAAGTGTTGAGAGAACACCAGTTGTATGCCAAGTTGATCAAATGCTCGTTTTATCAAAGGAAAATCCATTACTTGGGGCACATTATTTCAAAAGAAGGGATTGCCGTGGATCCTAAGAAGGTTGAGGCCATCAGAGAATGGTCGAATGTGGCAGAAGTTAGATCCTTTATGGGTCTAGCGGGCTATTACAGAAGGTTTATCGCAGGGTTCTCAAAGATAGATCACCCTATCACTTCCTTGCAAAGGAAGGAGAAAAAGTTTCAGTGGACTGAAGAGTGTTAGAAAAGTTTCCAGCGATTGAAGTAGTTGTTAACCAACGCTCCAATCTTGAGGATTGCAGATCCAAATGTGGATTTCGTGGTGTGCATAGATGCGTGTAAAGAAGGGTTGGGAGGAGTTCTCAGTCATAATGGATTTGTAATCTGTTATGAGTCCAGGAAGCTGAAAGAGCACAAAAAAAATTATGCCACTAACGATTTGGAGTTGGCAGCAATCATTCACGCTCTGAGGAAATGGAGACATTACCTCATGGGAAGGAGATTTGAATTGAGAACAGACCACAATGGTCTGAAATATTTGTTTGATCAACCAAACTTAAACGCTAGACAAAGTAGGTGGCTGGAATTTCTGTGTGAGTACGATTTTGAGATCAAGCATATCAAAGGAAAGAAGAATAAAGTGGCTGATGCACTCAGTAGGAGGGTGCATGAATTACATGCTACGACCATTAGCATGTATCAGAATGATATTAACAGTAGAATTCTGGAGGCTGCAAATGTAGATATGCAGTATAGAGAATTGGTAGCCAAGCTACAACAGGGTAAGATGCCACAGAAGATGGAAATTTATAAATTGGAAACAGATGGAATACTGCTGTACAAGAACATAATTTTTGTACCCAATGTCCAGTTCTTGAAACAAATGATTTTGCAGGAGATGCATAATGTGCCTTATGCAGGGCACCCTGGATATTAGAAAATAGTACCAACGGTCAAGAGCCATTACTTTTGGCCGAGTATGAAGAGAGAGATCGTTGAATACATCACTAGATGTATGGAGTGCCAGAAAGTTAAAGCTGAGCATAGGCACCTAGCAGGGTTGGTGCAACCTTTACCCATTCCTGAGTGGAAGTGGAAAGTAGTGACAATGGATTTTATTATGGGATTTCCCAGAACAACCAAGCTGCATGATTCGATCATGGTGGTGGTGGACAAGCTTACAAAAGCTGCCCATTTTATTCCACTGAAAACTATTCACAAGGCAACATATGTTGCTGATATTTTCCTAAAGGAAGTGGCACGATTGCACGAAATTCCTAAAACGACTGTGTCTAACAGAGACCCGAAATTCACCTCAAATTTCTGGAAAGGATTGTTCAAAGGATTCAGAATGAATCTGAACTTTAGTATAGCTTATCATCCTGAGTCTGATGGACAGACAGAGAGGGTGAACAAAGTAATAGAAGACATACTAAGAATGTATGTGATGGACAAACCATTTAGATGGGAAGACTACTTGCACTTGGTAGAATTCGCCTACAACAATGGGTATCATGCATCGTTGAAGATGAGCCCATTTGAAGCACTTTATGGAAGAAAGTGAAATACTCCAGTAAGTTGGGATAATCCAGCTGATAGAGAAATAGTTGGGCCAGAGTTGCTCAAGAAGATGGAGGACCAAATGATAAAAATTAAGCAGAATTTGAACGCTGCCCAGGACAGGCATAAAATTTATGTTGATAAGAACAGAACCCACAAAGAGTTCAAAGTGGGTGATCATGTTTTCCTGAAAGTTAAAGCTAACAGGAGTTCCCTGAAGCTTGGAAGTTGCACCAAGTTGGCAGCCAGATTTTGTGGGCCATTTGAATTCTTGGAAAGGATTGTGCTAGTTGCATATATGCTTGCATTACCTGCAGCCATGACTGTACATAATGTGTTTCATGTTTCATTGCTTAAGAAATATATACCAGATTCTAATCATGTTATCGATTGGAATGTGATTCAGGTGGAACAAGAAGGTGTCCTGCAAGTGCATCCCGTGCGCATATTGGACAGGAAAAACAAACAGCTCCGGAATCGAGATATAGGGCTTGTAAAGGTCTAGTGGACCTGGTACAGTCCTGAGGACGCGACATGGGACATGAATATGTTATGCAGGAAAAGTACCTGCATCTTTTTGAAAATTTTGAAAAGCTTGCAGATGTAGTGTAAAGTTGCACTCAGGACAATGCAAAAATAAGGGGAGGGGATTGTAATGTCCCTAAGGCCGAGCCTCGTTGTAAATTATGTCTATGAAGTATAAAGCTTGCATTATGAATTGTAATTATGTTTTATAGGTTGCTGAGCCAAGTTTTTATAAGTTGGTGGGCTTATGTGTTATTAGGCCGAAGAGCCTAAGTGTTAAGGCCAGGAGCCTGCTTTTGTATATGTAATCATGCAGAACATTAATAAAAATATAAACATCGTTGCGTGTAGACTGACCATGATTAATGCGTGATGGGGGACCAAGCTTCCATAGAGTGGGTAAGGGATTGGGGGGCTCGAAGGTTGGAAAGAGAGGCTAAGTGTAGAGCCTAGGGGCTAAGCCTAGGGGCTTAAGTCCTTGGGAATAATATTTTTATATTATTCCAAAAGCCATGTGAAATGTAATGTTTTGTCCTAAGTTCCTGAGGAGGAACGCATGCTGATGGAATGCATGCAGCTTCATGGGCAACATGTGTCAACCCAGGCGCATGCGATTTAACCCAGGAAATGAGCCGTGTTGGGGGTTCGCTTCCCATTCTTTCCATGGACGGTTGCATCTGAGTGGGTTCATTCTCCATTCTGTTGTTCGTTGTCTAAAATGTGTGACCTCTGTGTCTGAGCTCAGCATATCACACACAACACTGGAAACTGAAACCATGAGACCTCTGTGATTGTCTGGTGTATTCCCATCTGGTCTTTGAGTTTGGCCTCCATCCTCGAACTTTGCATAATTTCCTGTCATGCATCCTGTAACCGGTAAACCGTGAGCCTATTTGTGTCTTTTGTAGAACCTGACACGTGGATAATTGCCTAAGCGTGCTGTGTTTTAGCATCTGGTCGTTGCCATTTGTGAGACTATGCCCATTTTCTATTATGGTCGTCATCCTCATGTCAACTGAGTGCTTGATGTTGTTGCGGTTTTCCTCACCCAGTTGGAATTGAGTCGAAGGGTGTGCTGAAAAAGCGAGTTGTCAGGCCCATGGTAGAAGAAGCAGGTTGTCAGGTCTATGAGCAACTCCCTCCAGGTGAGAGAGTCTGTTGGGAAGTGGTTTTCTCCTAGAGAGAGTCCAACACCAGCTTCAGAGCTCTGAGAATTCTTGATCTGGCCTGTTGCTGAGGCCCAGAGAGAGAGGTGAAGCACCGATGGACTATTCTTGTGAAGGTGTATACTCCGGGGTGGAACAGGCATGTGGGGAATGAGAGTCTGTTAGTAGTGGGCATAAGAAGGGATCCTGGGAAGAATCCTTCTGGTTATTATGTGAAGTTTTCCCTGTAACCTCAGCCTAGACTAGGATTCCTTGCCTTGGGTGGAGCTTAGTCCCAGCTCGGGGGTGACCTACTACTGAGAGTGTTGAGCAACATGGTCTAAGGCTGGGAGGTTCATGGAAGGCCTGCACGTAGTTGGTGGAATTACCACAGTTTCAAAGATAATTATCAGCTTATGCTTAATATTATGTTTTGCATGCCTGTGATGCTTATATGTATCATGTATTCTATTGTGCATATGAATTATTGTTAATGCTAGGGATTATTTATGTTAGCAGTAGTCTTGTGCTTACTTTGAGTTAATTGTGTTTAATTGGATTTAAATGCATGTTATTAATTAAGTATGAGAATGATGTTGTTCCGCACAGTAGCATTTGCCCGGCCAGTGGGATGACGACCAGGGACGTTACACTTACCAAAATAAAAATCTTGTCTACATAAATAAGAAGAATGATGACTATTCTAGCCAAATCTATGCAAATGCAACCCGCTTTCTCCATACACACCTCTATCTTGTCAATATAAATTCCAAAAGAGAAAGGGACAAAGGACATAGTTGTGTAACCCCTATATTGGAATTGATTTCTTTTGACCAACCCTCACTATTCTTGATATTAGGAATTAGTTCCTCATACAACCTTATTGCATGAGCCTTGAACCCAAAAACAACCTTAAGATATTCCAATCTCTTCTATAGGTTTTTTATCTACATTGTGTCAAAAGATTTTCTAAAGTCAACAAGTAAAAAACAAAGTTCATTTTTATTATCTCAACACTCCTTTATGATAAGCCTAAGATTAAGTAGGTGGTTTAAGGGTGAGTGATAGTTTTGAAAACTTGTTTGTCCTTTATCCCTCTTCCCATGATTTTATAACAAAAAACTAATCTTCTTCTCCAAAAACCTTATGTACAACTTGGCTAAATTTACAGGGCTAATCATAATGGGCATACAATTGAGGGACTATTTTTTCTCACAATTTTTAAAAATAAGAACAATGACGCTTTCAATGTAAGGTTTACGGAAATCTCGTTTGATTGGTAAGTTAAAAATACATCCATGAATTTGAGGGGTGAGAATAAAGGTTCCAATTTTGAGGATCTTTACCTGATAATATTTAGTGTTCTTGGCTTTCCCTTTGTTACGAGGAAAATCTCTCTATGGCTAGGGGCAAACCACAACAGACGGAAATGACTGCAGAAATCAACTCTATTCTCAAGTATTATATATATAAACAAATATGCTAGAAAGATAAGATAAAATTCCTACCTTGTCAAGATGTTCGATGAAGTCCACCATTGAGCACTTGACCCAAAGCAATATACCTGCAACTAGTCCTCAACAACCAAGCAAATAAATCATATGGTGATAATATATGATGTTAGCACATTCAATAGCATAATCCATCAATATACATAACAAACACACCCATGGAATAATAATTCAAATATTTGCAAGATATCAATTGGACAAGAAAACAGTGTTTCTATTAACATATGATCACCAGAAGTGAAAAAGTTACAGATTTCCGTGTCGGCATGGTTCGGAACTGAGAAACTAAGTTCCTTCCAGTTGGGTCTCCACCACTTCAATCCTCCACCAAAGGAAAGCTCATAAAAGAGAGAGAATGAATTTCTCAATCAATAAGGGAAGAACTTGGGGGATGAGCAATGTGTTCAAACTTAAAGGACAAAGGGATGTAGACTTAATGTGAAGTGAATAATTTCTCCATAGTAACTTTTCTCTAAAAGTTGAATTATTTCTCCTCTTTTCCATAGGTCGGAATTAGCCCATTTATATCCTTCAAATGGAACCGAAGGGCCAAGTCGAAACGTTTCTAGTATATGGAAGGCCAAGGATCATTGATCTCCTATCGTGACATGGAAACACGACACCATTTTTCATTTTTGGGCACAAATCCTGATGTATGCGGGTTGTAGTGGTGCAACCTGCATATACACATGTTGTATAGTAGGCAAGGTGCGTATATGTGGGAAAAATCTATTTTTAGCTCTGGGATTTGCAAAAAGGGATGAAAATCTACATAGGGAAATGGAAAAAGGCCCTCTGTGCAAGATTGCATAGGGTGAGGGAAATCTTTCTATAATAGATGCCCCCTAATGTGTGAGGTCAGAGGAGTATCTGTGATGGCCGAAATACATTATAAAAACCCAGAAGTGGAGTGATGGGGAACCAGCTGGAAGAACTAGTTGCTCATTACATTCTGTACTGACTTTTCATACATGGTTGCCAATTTAAATTAGACTGCAGATCCATGTGAAAATATACCAAACAATTGACCGTGGCCATAAATAGGAAAATACAAGTGCGGTTACATGCCAAAGGATGTCATAGTCATGAAAAAGGCCCAGTAGAACCAGTCTCAAAATCAATCTGAAGATATTTGTATACAATGGAGTACAATATGATCTCCCATGATCACCAAAGTCATATAGGTATTGGTCCAATGAAAGGGAAGCAACAAATCATGAAAGTTGTGGCCACATACTGATGTCTTCAAGTCTTCTACACAATCTTCCAAAGGTGCAAGTCTACATCATGTGAATAAATGATTTGAGGTCGAACACAATGATATATCGTTTGATTACCAGTCATTGAGGTATACCGTTAACAAATGTGAGACAACCTACCAATGATGAAAGTATGTATCAAGGCACCGAGTACATTATTATAAGTGTGAATAAAGGAGTCAGTTTTGAACACTTGAAGAATCCATCGATCAGGAGAAATTTATGTATTCCCAACTATTGATGGCAAGAGAACCTGCCACTAATGAATGCAAGCCTCAAGGTACTCATATGACTCTAGGTCTCATGTCCAGAATAGATGAGTTGAAGTCAATGGAAGGAGACCTGCTGAAAGGAGAGCATTAAGGCATTTCTCATCATTTAGCATGAGGTACAAAGGAGGAGCTTCATGATTTGGAGGAAATCGATCGAAGAACATGTTCATGAACCAATGACCCTGTGCATCTTTTGCATGTGCCAAGTGAAAGTGGTACATAAAAACGACCCTCTGAATAGTAGCCAATGAGGAAAACTGCTAACAAAGGCGAGGAAACCACCAATAAGGCTAATGGCATCTAAGACACTACAAGAATCCCAATGTGTGAATATATGTCTTTCTGTCGAACACAAGGGAAACCACCCATTCAATGACCAATGATGAAATGTCGACTATTGGGTTCAAGGTTACCTAGAAATGATGAAACTAGGACCAAGGTGCGTGATAGGAATACAACATCATGTGATTCTGGGACAAACTAAGGGTATGGCCGACATGAAAATTCAAGAGTTCCGAGAAATATCCGACACAGGTAGATAGACTTCCTTTGAACAAGAGCATGAGACATATGGAAGCCTTTGACAACATAGACTCAATAATGAAACTATGAGATGCAAGATGGATCAATGAAATTCTCCATAGGGACCGGAAGAGTAACCAGTCAGTGGAGAAAACTCTCTGTAACGAGCTCAACTTCCTAAGGCCATGCTAAAACCAAAATTATGATGAAAAGTGGACTCAATAACTTTGTGCTCTGTTCAAAGGAGACATGATTGTTGCCAATATAATATAATACTCCCTTCCCGCTCATATTTTTTTGCTTTTTCATAGTCAAATGAATGCTATGATACAGAGGAGGAAACGAGTGTCGCAAGTAAGAAAAACTAGTTCTAGTAGTCGAACATACCTATGCTCAATGCAAGGAGATGCATGCAGGAGATGGACACTCATGGGAATTTTCCCTTCTGGGTATAGGGTGTCAAATTGCGAAAGAAATAAAAAGGATCTGCTTGGTTGATGATGCAAAATTGTTGAGGCAAACAATTTATAACACAAAGTGAGAACCGGCTATAGGCTCAATACTGCAAGTAATGGCATGAGATGCAATCACAACTTAACACAAAAAAATTTCCTTTTTCATAATCTTAGTATACTTGGTGTGGAAAAAGGGATAAACTTGTACCAAATAGACATCCTTTCAAATCCAATTTATGAGTGTGAAAGAGACAAGTTCACTCGACAATATTTTTTCTTTTTGAAAATGAGTCGGAAAAGAGCTTAACTAAGACTCACGACCTTTCAAGTCCAATTTAACGAGTGTGAAAGGGACAAATTCACTCGACAATCTTTTCACTTTTTTAGACGAGTCGAAAAAGAGATTAAATCAGAATCCCTTGGGAGTTTCTAGGTGACAAGTCATGGGGGAGGCCAAGGCTCCCATATTGGACTTCTATGAAATGTCAGTATTTTACGAATAGCTGACATAAGCTTGGGAAAACCCAAATATTTCCAAGTCAAGGAGGATAAAGTTATAGAAGAGGTTACTGTCTTCATGATATATCGAATAATGTCTCTTACTGGAAAGGAAACAGGCGGAGACATTGGATACCCCAAAAGACCATCCTAATCAAAGGGAACGTCTCCCGGACATGGAGAGAGAGAACTCGGGGAGAGTAAAACTCTTTCTTGTTCATAAGGTGCAGTATCAGGAATGATGATCACAACATGATTGAAGGATGCATATCCCTGCAAGAGGAGAGTTGGAATGACCAGAGATTGCACTGGTACGACCACTTCTTCAAATATGGGTTGAATAGAATGTGTGATAACAGGGATAGGAGACACATCACCATCGACAGTAGGAGTGTGGTCAGGAGAGGATTGTATTGGTATGACAGTTGTGTCAATCAAAGGATAAATAGGGTGTGGGGAAACCATAGATGCCTCAGAATATGAAGGGACCTTAGGTGAGCCCCACACTTCTAGTATCCCAACAGTAACAAGACACAAACGAGTAAGGTGATTTCCTTCGCAAGTCCTACAAAGGAATTTGGGATTATATCTTAGACGTCTAGGCTTCTCAATGCCCCCAACACATTCACAATGGTTGGTGACATGCTCTCAACATGACTGGAAGAGGCAAGATATTTATCTCCTACATGATGTACAGAGGTTGGAGATGTGACATTGATATGACTCATGGCGACTAGAGTGATGCCCCTAGCATGACTAGAAACATCTGGTTGTGGGTATTCAACATGACTTGCAGAGGTTGTTGACCCATCTCCATCATGACTAGCAGAGGTTGGTGATGGAGCTCCAATATAGCTGGAAATGACTCGACCAGTGGTGGTGGGTTGTGGCATTTGATACCAAGGTCCAAGGAAAGATTGAGTTTTAAACATTGCAGGCTAGGAAGGGTCCTAGTTTACACCCTGTCCCTGTCTGAAAGGGTAGTATCCTTAGCCTAAATGATCTATAGAGGTTTGGATGGGCATCATTACTGAAGTTTGCGAATATACATAAGTATGATACAAATTATTCAAGTGAGGATATATGTTTCCCCCATGTGAAGGGGTTCCATGAAGAGGGTAGCCTGAACCATAAAACTGATTCTCCCCATATGAAAGACCCAGGGATATATGTGAACCCGCCATGGGAAAAGTGTTCAAAGGAACTGGCATGGAAGACGAAGGATACACGGATGGGGTGTAATAAGTAGAATAAGCACCCATTTGAGTACTGGCTCCTGAAAGAACGTAGCTAGGACTAGATCCATAAGAGGGGAGGTTCCAACCTCCCACAGTGAGAGTTGGTTGAGGGACATGGCTCACATCAAATGAATATGTAGGAAGCGAGGCCATGGTGCCCCCAGATCCAATGCCAGGATTCATATAAGTGGGTCAGGGAGAGGATGGAAAGGGTGAAGGCACATTCGACATATCAACAGGAAAATGATTAGAGACCCAAGGCATGGACTAAGTGTCATAATTCTGCATACCATTATGAAAAGAGAACGGATTCATTCCCATGAATTGAGTGAACATCATGGGGGAGGTAGCGGTAAATGAGGGAGCCAAAGGAGCTCCACTATCCATGATAACGAAAACTCGGTATAAAATCCTAAGGCCAACTAGTGATAAAAAAGAACACCAAAAATCAAACGGCCAATATGCACATAAACATGATAAAGTGGTTGAAAGGGGCCTCCCTCCCTAAAGAAGGTATGTCTCACCCAAGAGGGGCTTGAGACTCCCCGCTAAAGATCAGAGGTAACAAAATCAGTTATAAGGGCCCTCATGTGATTAACAACCAGTCGATCAGATCCCCCCGGAGAGGTAATCCTCCATAAAGGTTGTGTGTTGTCCGAACCTTATCTGACCCAGGGTACCTGCAGAATAACTCCTGCAAGTAACCTATGTGGCACCTAATTCAAGAAACTAAGAACCCAATGTATAACCGATGCACAAGCGAGTAGTCGTAAGTCAGGTCCACCGTATGGGCAGGGTAGCAAAGACCGAAACCTTGAAAGTATCCCTCTCATGGAGGTAAGGGCACTAGAAAGATCCCCATATATGAATAGATCCCCAGAAATATATCTGACGCTAAGAAGGTATCGGGGGGATATCCCTTCAACCAACCTCACGCGACCTCATGATTAACTCCAGTGTAAGCGAAGCCTCCTGATATTAACGGTTATACAATGGATTTCTCCACTCCCTTAGTCAGACACATATATTGATTTAATAGCCTTGGAGATGTTTAATCACAAAATCCTATTCCAAGGCACTAAATCCTAAGCTAGTTTGTGCACCCTATAAAATAAAATCGTTACTAATCAATTTTAAATTATAGCATTAATTTTAATGGCCATGCTTAATAAAAAAGGTACGGTGGTGAAACTCATGATGTTATGACTCATCAAGTAAAGTAAATATGAATACAATGCAAAGTCCTAACTTCAATTTTCAATGAATGATATGCTTCCTAAAACAATGCAATTTTCAATTTCAACTCTGCAATTCTGAAATAAAAATGCAATCTTCTTTACATGCACTAAGCTAAATGACAAAGACTCAAAAGATCAAAATTCCAATCAATGCAAAATGCTGAATATTTTTGTACTTTCAATATAAGAAAAATGAAAATGCATGGACTGAACATCAACTTGATATATAGACTCTACTGTGTATAAAAAGAGACAACTCAAGTAGGATATCAAAGAGAAAAACACCCAGCCCAATGTACAAAGACAATCAAAATGAAAAGATGATGAGAAATAGTGCGCCCAAAAATTCAACCAAAGACAAGTTTCCTGTCATCCCACAGACACTTAACAGTCACTACAGAGACCCAAGAAGACTCAAAAATCATCAAAACCTACCCAACAACCACTAAACCTAGAAAACAAGAAAAACAGGTTGATATACACGTTTGTTCAAGGAAACAACGCATATGTACACATCTTGCAGATGGACAACACACGTATATACGCGACTGTCAAGAAAAACCCCACGTATATGTTTCAAAAACACAGCTAGGCAAAGGATAAGGCTAAAAGACTCAGACCCAGAGTGAACAGAGGTTTTCAAGAAATCATACGACAATAAACACAATAGGAATGAGAGTGATCTAAGAAGAAAAACACTCCAAACCCTAAGAATGAAGATTCAATCCCCAATATGGTCACCAATTCTGTTATGAGGAAAATCTTTCTATGGCTAGGGGCAAACCACAACAGAAGGAAATGAATGCAGAAATCAAATATATTCTCAAGTATGCTATATAAACAAATATGCTAGCAAGACAAGATAAAAGGCCTACCTTGTCCAAATGTTCGATGAATTCCACTGTTGAGCATTTGACCCAAACAAATATACCTGCAACTAGTCCTCAACAACCAAACAAAGCAAGCATATGGTGATAATATATGATGTTAGCACATTCAATAGCATAATCCATAAATATACATAACAAATACTCCCATGGAATAATATTTCAAATATTTTCAAGATATCAATTGGACATGAAAACAATATTTCTATTAATATATTATCAATAGAAGTGAAAAAGTTATAGACTTCCGTATCGACTCGGTTCGGAACCGAGAAACTAAGTTCCTTCCAGCTAGGCCTCCACCACTTCAATCCTCCACCAAAGGCAAGCTCATAGAAGAGAGACAATGAAGTTATCAATCAATAAGGGAAGATCTTGGGGGGCAAACACTGTGTTCAGACTGAAAGGACAAAGGGAGACTTAAAGGACAAAGGGATGCACACTCAATTTGATGTGAATAATTTCTCCAGAGTAACTTTTCTCTCAAAGTTGAATTCTTTCTCCTCTTTTCCATAGCTTGGAATTGTCCCAGTTATAGCCTTCAAATGGAACTAAAGGGTCAAGTCGAAATTTTTCCAATATATGGAAGGCCAAGGATCATTGATCTCCTGTCGTGACATGGAAACCCGACACCATTTTTCATTTCTGGGCATAAATCCTGATGTACACGGGATGTAGTGGTGCAAACTACATATAAACATGTTTTATAGTAGGCAAGGTGCGTATATGTGGAAAACATGTATTTTTAGCCCTAGGATTTGCAAAAAGGGATGAAAATTCTACATATGGAAATGGAAAAAGGCCCTTTGTGCAAGATTGCATAGGGTGAGACAAATCTTTCTATAACACTCTTTTGTTAGGATTTTAATGCCAAATTAAATGTCTGCAAAGTGAAAACCTCTTGTGTTGTAAGAAGGGTGTGAATGTTATTCGAAACATAAGGGACCCAAAAGAGATTTTTAAGGTAGGAATTTCAATTACTAATAAGAATCATATTGTTTTCTTATGTTTTTGACTTAAGATTTGCCTTCATCATTTTTTAGGTTTGAATTTAAAAGGGGAAAAAGATTATTCTAACTTTTATTTATATATTGTCTCTTTTTGGTTTTAATTAACACTTTGCAATTATTTATTTTGAGAGCCATAAGGAGACATCTTTGATAACATTCTTAGAAATATTGTAATCTTTTTTATACCATCGATTAATGTCTTCTGATTTTTATTTTTGGAAGAAAATTCAAAAGAGTACCTTCTCATACAAGTTAAAAGATTTGTTGTAAAGTTATGATAAAGATCCATAGTATTTTTATCCTTGACTTAGAGATTTAATTCCTTTTTAAACCTTTTAGAAAAAAACTAGGTTCTTTTTTGTCAAAGATTAATTGATTTTCACTATTAGAACCTTTGTCAAAAGGCTTGTTATGTGTTACACACCTAAATGTCGCACTTAAGTGTTGGAAGTGCCGTATGAACCTTACTAAGTGTCTCATGCACTTTAATCAAGTGTCATATGTACCTTACTAAGTGTCACAACTTTGACACCGTGGAAGTACATTTTTTATAATCCCTTAGTCATTATGGAGGAGAAAACCCATCATGCGAATGTCGAAACAATGCCTTTTACCTTGATATTTTGACTATTTTTTGAAGGTCAAATCTCCCCTACCCATGTATAGGGAGAGTTGAAATATTTTCAATGTGCCCATGCCCATGTATAGGGAGTGTTGTCAATGCCCAATGCTCAGTATTGGGGAAGCGTTCAAGTGGTTAGAGGAAGTTGCAACTAATCCACCTTATTATAAGGGTTAGTTCCAAGAGGATGAGGTCAAGGATTTGAGTCATATCTCATGGATCCATATTAAGTAAATTCAATATCCATGAGATAAGATAAATCCCAACTTATGTAGCTAAATCCTCAACAATTTACCAAAATACTTCATGGTGGTTAAGCCTCCAACTCCTATATAATGAGGGAATTTCAAGGTGAAAAGGGGGAAGAGAATTGAGAGTATCATACTTCTGATATTGAGACATTGAAGAGAGAGTTGGATAGGATATATTGGAAGAGATACTGCAACGTCAACATTGGATTGTAAGTGCTTCACTATGGATTTCTATTAATACATAACTTGGCCTATTCCCTTCATGTTTTGTGTCATTGCCTCATGCATGTCTATTGTTGTGAGATTTATCATAGATAGATCTATTTTCACTTGGCAATATAGTGTAGAGGAAGGTGGTTTCTCTTTTTTCTTTGCAGGTATTTTATTGCGCTTAGGAGCTTGGTCAAAAAGGTCTAAGGCTGGAGCAACAAGGACAACCGAACTAAGAAGGTAAGTCCCCCATCTCTTTCTTCTCATTTGATTGTCAAAGTAGGTCTAAAGGGAATTTAGTGTTCATTTGTTTCCTTTTGTCTTTGGATCAAAGAGGGGTCTTGGTCCAAAGGGGGGTTTCACCTGTCGGGGAGGGGAACTTAACTAGAACACAAAATTGGTGACTCCAATGGGGAGAGATTTTATTAGTCTTTCCTTGGTTTCTTATAGTATTTTGAATCTTGTTTTTCCCTTGATCTTTTTTATTTTGATTCTTTTTATTTGAACTCTTCCTAATATTTGATGAATCTAGGAAACATTTTGTGCTTTTTCAATAATTTCCAGGCTTCAACACTTCCCTCTAGTGGCCTACAAAGTGTTGAAAACACAAGTCAATGGTCCCTGTCAGTCTTTTTGGAAGCATTGACCTCTGTTCAACGCCCTATCTACCTTATTATAAGAGCATTGATCTCCTTTCTGGGTCAGTTTTAAGCTCATTTTGCCTCTTTTTTCTCAAATTCTTGATTCATAGTTTTTTCTCAAAGTCTTTTATGATTGGTTATGACTTTGTTTGATTGAAAGAATTGTGATTACCATATTTTGTTTCCTCTTTTGAGTTTACAAATCCTTCAAAATTGTGGAATGGGCATGAATACCTTGGGATAACCTGATCTTTTGGTCAAAGTCTGTCTTACCATTAGTTTGATCATCATCATGAAGGTTTTCAAACTTCTGTTATCTTGATTTCAAAACTTTCTAATTGTTTCACTTGATTGATTTTGAGGTCTTCTTCATTGATTTGGAATTTCAAAGGTTGCTTTGAGCATTGTTTTTGAGCTTCTTATTGTCTTCTTTGGAAATCTTTTGACCCTTTGAATGTTAGAATCTCTTTATTCTTATTGCAACTTGGCATTTATCTTTGATTCTTTCTATTCACTTTTCTAGGTTTTCAATAAGTGATTTCCTTTCTCTTTTAGAATTTTGAGTCCTTGATTGAACAAGTTTTGAATCTTTTCTCACACTTGGATTCTTTTGATTCTCATCAAACATTTGAGTGTATTCTTGTTTGGATTATATTTTGCTTCGTGTTCCTTTGTGTTAGTATTTGATACTTTCATTATCAATTGAAAGTAAGGAAGCAGAAAAGTCTTTCACTTGATTTGATTTGATTTCATATACAACCAAACAAAGATAATTTTTTTCATTCTTAGAATTTTTGTTTTGGTACATGTTTTGAAAGAGCTAGTCTTGCATTTGCTTTAGGATTTCATAAACATTTATTTGATAGGTTGGCATCTCTATTCTCTCCATTTAAGAAGAAAATTAAAAGTTGCATGATATTGAGTGTTTGTTTATATTAATAATAAAAATAGCTCTTCTCCTTAGATAGAATTCAATGAACAAAATATTTTTCATTTCATTCTTTCTGTATGGTTTTGGAGTCGAGTCACAACATCATCAATTTCATCTCCATGGAAATTTTTGAGTAAAAATGACCATTGAAATCAAACAATGCTCTAATAAAATCAATTAGATTTTTTATTTATTTATAACACACCAACAATAGTCTAAGGATAGGGCCTTTGGATTAGGGAGAAGTTAGTTAATTATCCAAGGATACTAAACAAGACTGTAGAACACTAAAGAGTGACAAAATCTAATTTTTGTATAGGCATATCCAGGAACCCCCTATAACACAGGGGATAAACTGAGGTCGCGTGCAGAAGAACAAGGAAGATTACCCCTCCAAATCTTGACTAATCATAGTGGAAAGAGCATATATTGGGGGTTTTTCTTGATTGTACTAATTCATTTGGTCTCGGTGGTTCGTGAATCTTGAATCTGTTTGAGGTCCTTAGGAGTATTATTGGTCCACTTGTATTTAGTCTTGTGGAAGAGCTTCAAACTTTGTTATCCTTCCCATACGTTCGGTCCCGAATGTCGATTGTACCCCCCCCGGAGGCCGATTGCGAGTTGGTAACCCTAGTCACCTTTCCTACATATCTACAAAGGTGACTAAGGGGGGTTTCCCATGGTATCTAGGGAAGATGTCATATGACACTTTCAATACACTTGGAGGGTGATCCCATGAAGCGAGGGTTTCTTGCACTAAGAAGGGTTGTTACGTGGAGGTCAGGGTAACTACTTCTCATATCTTTGCCGAGGGCTTGACGTCTCATCTTCGAAAGATCCTTTTAACTACTATTTGTTTGGTTGATTACTTGTAGGTTTTGTTGTAGGGGTGTGTTATTTTAGAGTTCGTAGTTGGCCTTAGGAATCGTTATATTTTCACCGTGGAAAATCAAGGGCTTTGAATATCTCGTAGAATGCAGGGTTTAGATCCTGAAGTTCAAGAGCCTCAACACAATCCTTTTAATGAAGGAATTATTGATGAAGAAGTGACTTCGGAGGTCGGGAGTGTAGCTCCTGGAAGTGACCAACTTGAAGAACCAACCACAACCTTTGTAGAAGGTGGTTTACCTTATGCAAATTCCCCATTAACGTATCCACTTGGCCCACTACTCATCGAACAACCGTCCACAAGATTTATCGATTCTTATTCTTCCTACCATTTACCGACTAGTTCAACCACTAGGAAATCTTTTGGCCTGAACCCACTGACATTTAACTTTACAGACGGATTGGGAGTTTCACTTCCTCTATCCAAAACTCCTATAGTTCATCTTGCAAGATCTCAGACCGTTACTGTTGGTGCTTCTTCTTTACTAGGAACATTTGTGACCTAGATTACTCTGACATAACCACTTACAAATACATATATCTTCGCACATGGGTCAGGTAATATTCCTTCTTCTCTAGTCCCACATATGCATACACCAAGTGATTTACTTGGTCATTCCATTGGTCATATGGACAAAATTCTATTCATTCACACAACCATAATTACACAATATACTCAGCCTACATCTCCAACTTTACAAATGGGGAGTTCTTCTATACCCTTCATTGGAGGTCAATCCTCAATAGGAGGCCAAAATTTAGCTGGGGGGAAACCTTTAGTTGGGGGGAAACCTTCAGTTGGGAGGAAACCTTTAGTTGGGGGGAAACCTTCATCTCGAGGGAAACCTTTTGTTGGGTGGAAACCCTCCTCCATGGGGAAAAACCCTATGTGGGGAAAACAACAACAAGTCTAGGGGAAATTCGCTCTTGCAGGTACTTCAATTTCTATTACTACAAGATTGTATCTTGGACAACCATTTCCAGGAGTTCCAAATCCTTTATGGAGTCAACCTAATATAATGGGCATTCCTTAACAAATAAATTTTCCCAATCAATCTGTGAACCCCATGATTCCAATACAACAACTCCCTTAAATGCAGTATATGATGGGAGCATCATGACAACTACAATATATGGGAGGTCCATTAGGTCAACTGTAGTACATGGGAGGACCATCGGTTCGGTTGTAATACATGGGGGGACCATCGGGCCAACCACAATACATGGGGGGGCCATCAGGTCAACCAAAGTATATGGGAGGTCCATCAGGTCAACCAAAATAAATTGGGGGACCATCAGGTTAGCCACAATACATGGGAGGACCATATGATTTTTCCATATAGACACAACCTGTATATGGTCCTACTGGTGTTCCCATGCCACATGATTACTACCAGTATCCACAAGTCAACCAACAACTTCTTTTCTTGGCTACGTTAGAGTTTCCAGATTTGTTGTGTTTGACCAATGATCCTATATGTCATTCCCCTTTTTGGCTACTCATTCCTGCCAAACTACCTTCTGATATCCCAAAATTTGACGAGAAGCCTAGAGAAGATCCTAATAACCACATGATGAACTTCCATATTTGGTGTTATTTGAACTCTTTTATGGATGATTCCATATGTTTGAGGCTTTTTTAGAGAGATATTACAAGCATAGCAACAAAATGGTACATTGAGTTGCTATGAAACTCTTTCACTAATTTTAAATTTCTTTCCATGGACTTTTTGACACATTTCCAACTACTGATTCAGTATGAAACCAATACTGTTATTTTGAACTTTCTTAGGAAAACCACCTCGACGAATATATCTGATCATATTCATGAATGGAGACATCGAAAATGACTTATTATAGCCCAAATTTTGGACCAAATCTTGGCAGATTGGTTTACCAAGTCACTTTTTCCACCCATCGCTAGAGATGTCATTATGGGAGGCATTGTCACTGAAGAGCATGTGATCAATCGTGCTCACTATTTGTACTTGTGTATTCCCAATATGAAACTCTTTACAATCTGATCCCTCATGCTCCCCATCCAACTTATGATCCATCGAGACTAGACATAGAAGGCCATGCCGATGGCATGATAGGTTCCATTAAATCACAATCTGCAGTCCAATAGTCTGGGAAACAAGGCCATCCAGTCCCTAACTCATCCTTGTATTAGACTTCCCAAAACACCAAAACTACTTCTGCTCCTTCAGATTCCTCCAAGGTGAATGTGGTCCAATCCACTTCATCTCAATAACCTGAAGGCAAGAAGAAAGGTAAAGGTAAATGTTATAGAAAAAAATTCCACACCTATGCATTTGTGCCATGGCCTAACCCTTTCCCAAAGCTTGTTATACATTTTCCCATGTTAACTCTCCAAAATCATATAAAAACATTCCTTATGAGAATATATGTGGGTTTCCTTAGTGTAAAGCAAGTACATCTACAAATCTCAAGATTTAAACCCACAAATTCCCTCAAAATATGTGAAAAATAAAATAATCTTGTGTTTTTGGGTGATTTCAATTGGGTTCATTTCCCAACTTTCCCTACCCGTACGCAATAGAATCCAACTCCCCCAACCTCTTGGGGGGGAGATAAAAGAACCCTTGAGGGCTAAGGAGAGGACAAGTCCCTCAGTGCAAGATTACACTACCAAGCTTCTAACAAGCCTCCCTTTCCTATAATGCTCTGAGAAAACCCCCTGTTATTTGGAAACTACTTTTCCAACATTTCTTTCTAATTTATATGGATATTGGGTGTATCCTTATCCCTACTTGGGCCATTCAAGGAAGAAAATTGTGGTTCAGTTGATGCTTGAGGGATTCTTGGAGGAACCCAGACAGTTGGCTTTGTGACGGTGCCGAAGGAGAGACAAGGTTGTAACTTACCTTTTTGATTTGGTGTTAATAGAAGAGTTTGTTTTTCCTCCTATCATGTGTTCATTGTATGTATTTTGTTACTAAGTGTAATTTCAATATGATATATGACATGTATACCCTTTGATCATGTAATTACCTCCGTAGAAGCTCTGGTATCATGCCCATTTTGCAGGTTACTTCCAACAAAGGATCTAGAGTTTGTCAAGAGAAAGGAGTGGGATCAACATCAAATAGAAGACCTAAGGTGCACCCTTTCGCCCTCACCCTTCCCTAACTTCTCCTTGTAAAGTAGTTATTTTTTCAGTTTCTATATGCTTGTCTTCAATGGAAGATTTATGTCTTCTCCATACAGTCTTGATCTATTGTGATTTTAACCCATAATCATGGGGGAAATATCCTGTCAACAGAATTGACGACCATACTGGGGATTCTCCTAGTTGGGTCAGTTTGGTTGAGGTGTCTTGATTTCTTTCTTTGTCTTTTTTTGTGAGTTTGTGAGTCTTTTACAAATTATTTTATCCTCATAGGACCTATTGCTAAGTCCTAAAGCCCTTTTTTCCAGAGTGGCCCTTTTTATTTTCTGAGCTTACCTTTCCATCTATGAGTTACATCTCAGTAGCTCGCATACACCCGCGTGTTGCATCTCTACATCCCAAGGATATCCACAAGTTGCATTGGTAACAATCACGAACCCGTGTGAGGTTGAAATTTAAAAAAACTTCTCTCCCTTTCTGGGTTGAAGGATTGGTTTGATCAGTCACCTGGACTCTCCCGAGTCTTTATTTGGTTTCTCTCTATTAAGTTCTAAATGTTTGATGTACATAAAAGATTAATAGATTTTCTTAAATTGTTTGATATAAGGTTCGTTGGGTAGACTGAAATAATAGCCTTATTTTTTTGCATATCCAGATTCACTGTCTTTTTAATGGTGTCTTGGATGAACACTTTCTGTCTTTTTTCCTACTTTCTGCCTTCTTTCAAAAAGAAAAAAAATGCATTCATGTGTTTTTTTATTTTCTTTTGTAAATGAAAAAGAACAAAAAATATTCATGTTTGTTTACTTCTCATTTCTTGAACCCTTTCTTTCCATATTTGGAAGAAAAGAGATAGTTACTTAGCATTCATGTAGTTGCATTGTATCATGCTTTGGTAGTGGTATCCTTTCATTAAAAAGAAAAGCATCCAGTAGTACAAGTTTTGCATTCTTGTATGCATTTTTTTTCGGAAAAGAGAATTGTAAAGTGCATCTCAAGGTGTCTTAAATATTGCACTCAAACTTTTTGTTTTCATTTGAAAAATAAAAGAATTTTCTTCATAAGAGTAGTTGCATCCATTTTCGCTTGAAGAAACTACATTGTGTTATAAACATCACCAAAGTTGTATCTGCACTCCTTTTTGAGTAAAGAACAACCCATTAACATGAACGCATAACTAAAATTTATTAGATACTTTTATATTTTTGCGGTGAATAAACAAGTTTAGGGTAAGGCCTTGGTGTATGTCGGAGAGTAAATTTATCCAAGGCCACTAAACAAACATAAGTGTCTGAGATAGGGACTGTAGAATCTAATTGGCATATAGGTTGGTCCAGTAGCTCCTTTAACACAAGAGTTAAACATGAGGTCACATAAGGAATAATCGAGGATATTCCCCTATATATATGGACCGAGCGTGGTGGAGAGATTGTGTATTGGGGATTTCTATTATACGCATACCTCCATGAGAGTCAATGCTTTCTAGGCTTCAAGATTTGTTACCCTACCCACACTTTCGATCCCGACTATCGAATTTACGCCCGAGCACCGATTGTGAGATGGTAACCATAGTTCCTTCTCCTAGGTATATCACAAGGTAACTGCTAGGGTTTTTCGTAGTACTTGGGGCACAATTTGTATCACACACTTCAATACTACTGGAGGGTGCCCCACGAAACATGGGAACTTACACTAGATAAGGCTAATAAGTGGATGTCAAGATAACTACTTCTCATATGATCCAAAAAGGATGCATAGAAGGCTAAGAACAACTCAGAATTCACAGAGGCAACTCAGAACGCTCATAATGGCTCCAACAGACAGAGAAAGAGAAAAAATTCAAAGTTCCCAAAACTCGGGGAAAATGGTATGATCGTGAAGAGCGTGTCACGGGATTTCTAACAGCACAAACAAATCGTCAAACGAAGTTATGGATTGGAATATATTCCCGGTCAAAGTTGTGGTCAAACAAGGAAAGTTAACAAGGGCCACATCATCATCTGTATAGTTGACGTCAACATGATGTCAACATTTGACATGGTAGGATGACATCAACATGAAGACTACTAATTTTAGTGCTCCACATGGAAGCATGAGAGGCTTCCACGTGTCACCTGCCAATGGGATTTTCGGGGCTCCATTTGGATCAGTAGAAAAGTGCCACGCGGTGCCCCTAGGTGACACCACATGGCACCACCTAGAAGGTGCCACATGTCCTGTACAGGTTGACATGGAGGTGAAATAAACAACCAAGTGGGCCACTCAGTGGATTCTACGTGGCCCAATTAGAATGCACCACGTGACAACCCTGAAATGCCCAAGGAGGGCCCATGACCAAAAATCCAAAAAAAATATAAAAATGGACCCCTGCAAAATCTAGGGAGGTCCTGCCATATCTAGAACATCTGCTAGATTTAGAAGCTGACCATCCAAATGTAGCGGAGGTTTTAAATATGACCCAAAAGGGAGGCTCACGGGTTTGACCCCGTGACCTTCCCCACATATAACACCTTCACTTTAGCGCTGGCAACCAACTCGCCCAATGAACTCGTTGGTAAATCCATCCACCTAGTTACTACTTAACCAGGTATCTTCCCAGCCGAAAAGGGGGGGAGGCGCAGACCGTACGACTACATGCACAAATTACGAGGAAAGGACTGTCATTATTGCAAGTTGTAGAGGGCACGAAAACCAAGACATAATTCTTCTTGGACCTGGGAGTGCTAGAGTCAGATCAAGGCATGGAGACAATCATTTTTGGGTAATTCGATGCCACAAATTCAATGGTGTTTTTTGTTCTATGATCTGAGCATTATTTTTGTAGCTTGATTCCAGAATGAGGTATACTTATGTATTTTTCCAAATTCTTTTGCTGAGTTAATGAAAGAGCCTATCCATTTGAGAGAAGGACCCGAAGACGCATTCCACCAGGGATGAAATCCGTTATCAAGTTTTTGTGTTTAGATATGATGCTTATGTCTCTTCATTTTTTATTTTTCCCTTCTTTAATGGTGCACTTTAATTTATGCTCATTTAATGCAATTCTTTATAATTCATGATGAAAAGATCCCAGATCATGTTGGTATCAGAGCGGTCGTCTTTGAATTGAATTGTTGATTTTGAATGCTTACTAAGGCCAAGCATAAGCAGGGTGAAGGAAATATTAAGACTTTCAATCCCGGAGTTGGCCGCACATCCCAAAGGAATAAAATGGCAGAAGAGGACAAGCGTGATGAACAGGAGAAAAAAATTCACATGGTCTTTTATCGCATGTTAGAAATGGTCAAACAAATGTATGGAGATTACGAGAAGAGGATGAAGAAGAAAGGGAAGAAAAGGAAGCACATGTAGATGATTATGCTTCGGTAAACCAATGGGATGGAAGAGATCCTCCCGAGCCTCTATCTTAACCTTCGAGTTCTAGTTCTTCTTCCTCTGAGCATTCTCATCATTCTCATCATTCTATCCATAAAGCCTATTTTAAGAAACCATTATTAAAGCTTGATGTAAATTTTTCTTTACCTATGTTTAATGGAGATGCTAATCCTGAAAATCTAGATAATTGGATCCGACATATTGAAGTGTATTGTTGTGTCCAACATATTGATGAAGAGGAGGTTAAAGTGCAACTGGCTTCTCTTCGATTGGAAGGCACCACTCTCATATGGTGGGAGAGAAATCTTCATGATAGAAGTAAGTGTGGTAATGTTCTTTCCTCATGGTCGGAATTTAAATCAGTGATAAGGAAGCAATTTTCTCCATTAGGGTATTTACATAAATAAATGATGGAATGGAAAACTTTAAGGAGAAGTAAAGGTCAAACTGTACAAATTTTCATAGAAGAATTTAGGAAGAAATCTCTTGCATTGAACATTCCTTTGGTTTCTTATGAAACTTTAATGAATTATATTGGCGCACTTCATAGTTGTATTCATCATAATTTTCTCTTATTTAACCCCACTAGTCTTGATGAAGTTTGTATGCAAGCCACTCACCTTGAGAACATGGGGAAAAATGTTCAAGAAGATCCCACAAAGAAACCTTCTAATTTACCACAAAAGATTTTTAAGAAGTTTAAAAGGAAGGACATGAAGAACGCTATAGTAATGAGAGAAGGAGAAAAACCATCTTGCACTCATTGCAAGAAGAGCAGTCACGATGAAGAACATTGTTGGAAGCTGCATCAAGAAAATAAACCGAAATAGTTTGGTGGAAAGGGGAAGACAAAGACCGTTGCTACAATGAAAAAATATCTTGGTTCCGATTTAGGAGATGAAGGAAATATCACATTAGTTGGACTACAAGTGCTAAGAACCAAACATCAATATAGCATAAAAAAACCTCAGGAAAAGTACTCAACGCCTTGAAAAAGAGATAATTTTAGATAATAAGCATCTTCGAGGGGGCAACCTCCTTTTACCCCACTTAAATGTTCAAGTACAAGATGATTCAAAATGAAAATGTCTCCTTGGTATATATAGGAGACTAGGAGGTATAATTACAA
>SNQJ01S0094852.1:31949-42801 GCA_010110895.2 Picea sitchensis
ATGATCTGTTTTGACCTTGAAGTGCCTACCTATTAGGTAAGGACGCCATTTCTTCAATGCATGTAGTATTTCCATCATTTCCTTCTCATAAATGGGTTTGTGTAAGTCCCTTCCCTTGAGTGGTCGACTTTCAAAAGCTAGGGACCTTCCTTATTGCATTAGGACAGAACCAATTCCATTTCCCAAGGAATCACATTCCACAATAAAGGTTTTTGTGAAGTCTGGATTGGTCAAGACAGGAGCTTTACACATCACCTCTTTAAGTTTTTCAAAAGATTTAGTTGCCTCTGGAGTCCATTGTTTCAGGATTAATCCGTAAGTGCAGACACAAACTGATCTCCCTAGATCCACCTGGATATAGAACAAAACAGGACAGAATGATACTCTTTCCCTAGATTTTTACTATTAAATAGACTAGGAGGCAAGAATCATAAACATACCGTATGATCTCTTCCTTGGGTCTTTGTTGTTCCAAGCTTCGCTCCAATGCTCTTGTGCCGTTCAGATCACAATAGTACAAACCAATCGAAGTGAAAGCAATACAATATATTCAATAGTTAATCTATACATATGATCAAGGAGTTATGTAATAAAGTGACATCGGCTTTATGGGAAAGGGACACATTATTGTATTGAATTGATAGAAAGAAAAACTTACAACCTGAGCCTTGATGTTTCAATTCTCCTTTCGATGGCTCCTAGGTCTGACACACACTTGCTCATGCATGAAGAAAATCAACCACTTTTGATAACCTTGCTGGTGTCTCTAGCTGCTGTAGCATCAGTCCTTCATACAATCTTCCACTAATTCTCCAATCAATATCTTTCTAGTTTGCTTCTAACCTTTTCCATAAGAATTCCCCTCAATATATAGGAGAAAATAGATTAGTTACTTGGATAGGAATGATCCCAAGATATCAGGAAAGCCAGTACTTAGATAACCATTCGAATGCCAACTCATCCTTCTAGAAGATTCCCTTCTAGAAGGTTCAAGAATCTATCTTTTTCCTTTTTTTAGAAGATGTTCGCACCCTGATAGTTAGGTACAATGCAAGCCCCTCACACCCCAGCTTAATGCAACCTACGAGAATCATTCATTCTTGCAGGAAAATATATAGGTAGCCTGCGAACCTTCCTTAAAAGTATTATTTATGGAAGCAGACAAAGGTAACTTTTCTCAGGAAAATGTTCTAGTGAAGAGCCTGATTTTTCCATCATCATTACATGATCATGATGACCAAAATTGTGGATAACAGAATGCCCCCCAAAGTCTGAGATTGGAACCAGTGACAGTCGATATACTTTGTAAGTTGCATGTGTGTGTCAAGAACTAAGAGCACATCTAATCGAAAACCTGCAAACATCCAAGCATCGACAGAATATCATGTATACCAATTTCTGAGGTAGGCATTCCATACTCAGATCATAAACTCATGACATCATAAACAAAGGTCATGGCCACCAATCATACATTGTGGATCCATGCCGTCACAATATAGCATAGCCACCTGAATACACCGTGGATCTATGCGACAAATTTTCAATCAATACGACATAGCCATGAAACATACACAGTGGATCTATGTGTCGCAAATTATACATACTCCATCGCAACCTAGATCACTTAAGACAATATCCAGGGTCTTCAATCTCATCGCCCAAAATACGAATCTAACCATGTGATTACATGTGTTGAATTCGAACATGGTAGAAACCACTTGATTACCGGTCATTGATGTAACCGTTAACAAGTGCGAGGGAAATCACCATTGATGTCAATGACTCCCAAGGTAATAAAGTACAATCCATCAACTGTAAATAAATGAGTTGATGTCGAACATCCAAAAAACCCTCATTTTACCCTCTACATTCGGTGTCGATTTCCAGGAGCTACGAGTGATCATTTGACGAGCCGTCAGCAACTTCTTGGTAAGTTCTTCATTCCTGATCTTTTCATGGTTTAAAATTATGATTTCATTGGTTAAAAGTTTTGTTTTAAGTCATTTTTTTAAACCATATATGCGTGGAGACATTCTCGCAGGTGGCCCATACGAGACCTGTGAGAATGACTCGTTCTCGTAGGTGGGCCTTAAGCCGTCTGCGAGAAGTTCGCACTGTGCATAGTATGGCACCTGCGAGCAGTGCATAACTCAAAATTTTTTGAAACGTTTAGGCAATAGAAAAACTTCATTTCATGAATAAGATCATTAATCATCTTTACATGTTTCTTATGCAGGTAAATAGCCACAAACATGGTGCTTGAGTGGCGAGAACGTGAACATGAGGAGGATAACACAAATGCTGAGAATCACCCTCCCACCATAGCTGCCTTAAGAGATTGTGGTCTTTTAAAATACTTCCGTATCCCGGGCATGAGAGCCCAAGTCCGATTATTGGAGTATCTAGTCCGAATGTGGGATCCGGACCAGCAAGTTTTCATTGTAGGAGCTCACACATTAGCTATTGACATCGAGGACATATATTTCTTGACCGGATTATCCAGGCGCGGGTCCTATGTCAGTCTGACCGGCAGCAGAGCAAGTGGGTTAAAAATGAGTGAATATTGCAACCAATACTGCGTACCTGAGGCCGAAAGAAAGAAAGGGAAAGTGGCAATTTGGGGAGTAACTGACTTGACTCTCCGCACTATTCTCTTCACGATTGCTCAGATGGATGGAAGTGACGCTCCCCATATGGCATTGCAGATCTATTTCCAGTACGCCATCGAGTGTACTGAGCCCCGAGTTTTTAACTGGGCTGATGCAATATTACGCAGTATCAAAAAAATGTTGACTAAGTGCAGGCGTGGAGACCTGAAACAATTTGGATATGGATCTTTGTTAGTGTCCTTCTTCCTAGAGAGGGTCCCTATATTTCGTCTATAGGCTGAGTGGAACTTTTCGGGTCCTAGGGATCCGAGGATGTTGCGGTGGTGTCGGCTCATGGCCTGACATGTGGAAGGACCAATCGTCAAATATGACAATATTTTCTTTGACTGGTTGCAGAACCAGATGCTGATGGTCAATGATTATGCATATTCCGGGTTGGATTTCCGATGAGATCCGGATCTAGCACTACCCGAGGATGCTCAGTGGGGAGACCTCGGTAAGAAGTACACCAATTTTCCTTTTTAAAATATTTTTGAATTTTTATCATATTAAATGTTTTTGTTTTATAGATTTATTCGAAGACTAACACCAAAAGTTTGTTGATAACATAGATGTTGGAGCATATAGACCTGCTGGCAATTCTCCTATCCAGCGACGTGGAGAAGCAACAACAGTATTACCACAATATGCCGAGGATTACCAGGTCGTGGAGCAAAATTTAGAGGGTCTGACGGCAGACATTCCATATATGACTCTGGAAGAGATTCCATGACGCGATCAACGTCACACTGTAGGGGTTTCCGCAGCTATGGGCCGACTGCTCCGCAGAGTTGCTAGGGCAGTAGTGTGTTACCGTGAATGTCATCCGTGACATCACTATGTAGAAGCTATGAGCTTCAATTTTTGATATTTTGGTCTTCAGACAAACATTTTGTAAAAAAAAACTCTTTTGATCATTATATATATACACAGCTTCTACCGGTTTACTTTACATTGTGTGAATTATAATGTGTTTGATTTATAAATGATTTAAATTCTTGTCCAATACATAATTAGCTAAAGCATCTGTTAATGTATTAAGACATCTAGGAATATGCTGATATTCAATGTGATCAAAATACCGTTCCAAGAGGCGAATCCGCAAATATACCCTTAATAAAGTAGGACTTCGAATAGAATAGACATTACTTAGCTGTAGTACTACAAGCTGCGAGTCAAGTCGCACAACCAAATGACGAATTCCGAGAGAGATAACATCAACCAATAATTAAATAACGATGCTATACTCTGCGATGTTGTTGGTTGCTCGGCCAAGACATACACCTCGTAAAGATATGAGCTCGTTTGTTGGGGCATAGATAGCCCATGCAGTGGAAGCTAGGTTCTGAGTACTACGGCTAGCTCCATCAGCGAAGCCAATATAAGGTAGCGAATACTCCGACATCTGGCAATCAAACACAACGTCACGTAAGGGCAGAGACCAGATAACATTAAAAGAAAAAATAAAGTAACACACACACACACAGTATGATACATAAAATACAAGTACTTGTGCACAAATGACTTATGCATAGTACTTCTTCAAGTATAACCCATTTCTGGGTTCACTCAAAGGTATACCATAGTAATCAACCAGCTCATATGCTCCTTTTTCCAAAACTTTACTAACAATGTAAGGACCATGCCACATTGGTTCGAATTTCCCAGCTCCTAGGACATCTTTATCTTGTTCATACAGAAGAACAAGATCACCTTCAGAGAAAACACGAGGCTTGACATGCTTGTCATACTGTTCCTTAACGCGTTTCTTTTGGGCTTCTATTACTAGAGTGGCATCACGTCGGGTCTCGTCTAATTGCATCAGATAGAACAAATGTTCCTCTTCAGCAGAAGTATTGGGTAAGAGTTCGACAACTAGCTTCAGAGAAGGTATCTCACATTCTATTGGCAGAATGGCTTCCATGCCATAGACTAATCGAAAGGGCGTAAATCCCGTAGAGGATTTAACAGATGTCCGATATGCCCACAATGTCGAAAACAACATCGTGTGCCAGCTTGTTTTATGTATTCCTATCATCCGTCGAATCATAGTTATAAGAACCTTATTGATTGCTTCGACCTGGCCACTAGCTTGCGGATAATAGGGTGTTGAGATATCATGAAGAAGACCCAACTTTTCCATAAGTTCAGACATCATAAAATTCCTAAAATGACTACCGTGATTGGTAACGATAGCCTGAGGAACACCAAAACGAGTTATGACATGGTTGAAAAGAAATAATGCTGCAATCTTTCCAGTATTATCGAATGTTGGCATCGCCTCGGCCCACTTTGTAAAATAATCAACAGCTACAATAATGTAACCATGCCCCTCGGTCGAGTGAGGGTGACATGTCATGAAATCAATGCCCCATTTCGCAAAAGGACCAACTGAGACCACATGATGAAGGGGAGCAGGATGCGACCGAATTTTCTGATTGTAGGTCTGGCAGGCATGGCACTTCTGAACAACAGTAATGCAATCATTGAACAAGGAAGGCCAAAAATATCCCGCGCGTAAGATCTTCTGGGCAGTAGCATACCCAGACATATGACCACCACATGCTCCAAAATAGCAGTCATTCAAAGCTTTCTCAGCTTCATCAAAATTCAAACAACGTCGAAAAATAGAGTCAATGCCTTGACGGTAAAGAGTATCTCCAAGGATAATGTACTGGCGAGCTTGATAACGGACGCGACGTTGCTCAACACTAGACAAAGCAGGACGAAAAGTATGAGTTTGGAGATATATAATGATATCTCCATACCAAATATCATCAGTGTTGATAAGGAAAAGCGATTCATCAGGTAATGAATCGACTGCTACATTTTCCGTGGCAGAGTGGGGAAAATCACAAATTAACTCAACAAAAACTAAGGATTTCTTCGACGTGGCACGATCGAATTCCAATTCGAACTCCTGGAGAATGACAATACACTTGGAGTACTTGCCGCCCAGCAATTGACGTGTCAAAATATGTTGCATGGGGTTACAATGTGAAATCACTGTAGTTTTCCTGGAGAGAATATAATGGAAAAAATGTTGAACCGCTTGAACAACAGCCAAATCCAGTTTTTCAACATGTTGGTACTTGATTTCCGTTGAAGTGAGACTTCGAATCAAGTAATATATAACATGTTCATCATGTGCATCATCCTCCTGAATGAGAACCATGCCGATAGTATACTCGGAAGCAGCTAGATAAAGAAAGTAATCCCGACTATAATCAGGAGGAAAAAGAAGTGGAGCTTTTGTGAGGGACAACTTCAAAGCTTCAAAAGCGTTGTTGGCAACTTTATCCCAAACGAACTCTGAACCTTTCTTTAGAAGACAGGTAAAACGACGAGTAATCTCAGCGTAATTAGGGATGAAACGACGAAGAAAGTTTGCTTTCCCCTGCAAACTTTGTAACTGGCGCAACGAAGAAGGAGGAGGGAGATTAAGAATTGCCTCAACCTTAATAAGATCTACTCGGATCCCTTGACGTGAAACAATGAAACCGAGAAGACGACCGAACTCTATGCAAAAGACTCATTTATGAGGGTTTAAACGAATGCGATAGAACAATGCGATAGAACCGACAACGAATGAAAATTACTCGGAGATGATTGGGGTGATCGACTTGGCGTAAAGAATGAGCTGGAAAATCGTCCAAATAAGATTGAATGATATGCTTTATATCGTGAAACGCATAAGACATATCACGTTGAAACAATGCACCTACGTTCTTAAGACCGAAGGGAAGTTTCCTATAGGCGAAAGTATCCCAAGGACAAATAAAAGCAGTTTTATGTTGGTCCTCAGGAGCGATGTTAATTTGATTATAGCCAGAGAATCCATCCATGAGAGAAAAGATTTCACTACCAGCACAGTCATCGACGATCTGGTCGACGAAAGGGGTTGGAAAGTTGTCTTTCAGACAGGCTTTATTAATATCCCGATAATCAACACAAACACGTATACTACCAACTTTCTTATCAATCGGTACAGGGTTGGAAACCCATTCTGTCAAAGCCACGGGATAAATAAAACCGACTTTAAGAAGTTTTTCAACTTCGAGTTTGATAGCTGCCGCTTTATGTGGATGGATAGGACGGAGGCACTGCCAGACTGGTTTAGCTCCAGGGTACATTTTTATCTCATGCACAACAATAACCGGGTCGATACCTGGCATCTCTTCGTAACTCCAGGCAAAGATATCATGAAATTCTTTGAACAAAGCAGTATAGGTGACAATTTCCTCTGGAGAACATGAAGCTCCAATGTGAACATTTTCAACTATCCCAGGTTTAACTGAAATATCAATGGGTATCATGGGAGAAATATTACTGAGGTTCCCTTCCACAAACACATCATGTGTAGATCCGGGAACGGTCGATATGACAACAACGGTCGACGGAGTCGAAATCCGTTGGTAATGCTCGAGAGTGTGTTGTTCCAGAAACAATATGGAACGATGATGCCCATCATCCCAAGGGGTGTCTTCCATGATGGACATGATCATCTCGTCAGTGGGAAATATGACACGAAAAGGATCAGGAGACAACTGATCCAAAGAGGGTGTAGAAAGGGTTGCCGATTGAATGGCTTTATAAGCAGACTCAACCAGACTTAACGGCATGATGTCGCTGAAACGAGGATGATCTCCTGGATCAGGGACTATCCAAGGGTCAAAAGACACCGGAAGCTCATGAGGCATAGTGGAGATCATATTAATAGAAGCAAGTGACGGGCGTAA
The DNA here is from genome assembly GCA_010110895.2 of Picea sitchensis. Classification (NCBI taxonomy): domain Eukaryota; kingdom Viridiplantae; phylum Streptophyta; class Pinopsida; order Pinales; family Pinaceae; genus Picea; species Picea sitchensis. The sequence goes on from SNQJ01S0094852.1 coordinate 39,337, forward strand.
AATATTGGGTGGTGGTGGTATGGGAAAAGTACCCATAAACGAAGAGTCTTTTAAAAGACCGACTCCAACATTCTCGTAACCCGGTGGGGTTTTAGCTATAAACGACATGTTGCCAATGTGAGTATCGGATTTAAAGAAGGCAAGTTGATCAACCATAACGACCTTTCCTTGATGAGGAAAACAGACTACACGAAAAAGTGTTGACACAACAGTGCGCATAGAGTCTACCCAGCTACGACCAAGAAGAAGATTATAATCTAGGGGAGCATCGAAAACTTCCACTTCAACAGGGACTGTCTTACCTTTGAGAGTAACAGGCAACGATGGAAGAACATTGTAAGGCTTAACACCTGAGCCATTGAAGGCTTTCAAAGTATTTTGTGATTCAGTTAAAGGAGGAGAGCCAATGGCTTTCCAACAAGTAAAAGACATTACACACGTAGAGGCACCCTCATCAATAATAGTTTGGCAAATATTTTTGTCCGAGACAACAACTTGTATCTGAAATGCAAGTTGAGGGGGTAACCTTGGAATATGATCTTCCAAGTCAAAGACTATTAGATTCGTATCTATAGGATCAATTCCACCTATAGCTTTCAACATAGCCCTTTGTTGTGCAGGACAAGACTGAAGGACTTCAAGGGCAGACATCGTTGAAGGTGCTTGGGCTAGATCTTCGACAATGCTATAGTTTTGAGCCGCACGAGCATGCAGATTGAAGGCCGATTTCTTAACGAAACCTTTCGAGGGTCGTAGGACTGTAACAGAGCTCGATCGTTCGAGATGAAGAGGACCGTTGGTAGGTGGAGTCGGTGGAGAGGGTTGTACCAAAGCAGGAGGTAAATCGTCAACCTTATCCTTAGATGGAGAATAATCTTTGGCTCTAGTTGCGATGGCAACGTCATTGTTCTTAGAATCACCAGTGCACATCAAAACATATGATGTCGTAGAAGTAGAAGGTTGGTCGTAGATGACCAACTGGGCCTGTTGTTGAGATGGAAAGGGTTGGGACAAGACTGCCGGCGTAGAGGGTTTTGGCGTCCCTTTAAGGAACTTAGTAACCTCGGCACGTCGAGGACAATCCTTCATGTAGTGATCGTCACCATAGATAAGGCAAGGATATCATGGCTTACGCTTATCTTGATCTTCAACAGGAGGGGTTTTGGTTTTCTCATTTTGATTATTATTTTTACTCTCGTTATTCTTGCCTTTCCCTTTCTTTGATTTATTTTTACCAGTCGGGGTAGATTGAACGGCATTCACCTAAGAGGTTTTACCGATGGGAGGAGTAGGAGACGGAGCATTTTGAACATTAGAATATGTGGATTTAGGGGTTGTACTGGAAACAGAGTGTGAGTGGGTATGAGCAGTACCAATCACACCATCAGCTGCATGCGAAGCAGCTGGAGTAGTTGAAGTGCTGGAAGTACCAGGATGAGGTAGTAAATCGTAAAGTGTTCCCGTTTGCGAATAAACGAGATCAAGATACTGAGCGCGACTTATAGCGTGCTCTTCTGTAACAACACCACCCATAGAAATGTCTTTACCAATTTCGTTCACGAAGGATTTCGTGAACCATTCGGCCAGTAACTGATCAGGGAGTTCAATTTTAATGATACGTTGTCTCCATCTCCACTCATGTATATGATCCGAGATGTGAGTACCTTTAGTTTTTTTGAAAGAAGTTAAGATCTCAGTCCCAGTATCATAACGGATCGGTAACTGGTAATGTGTAAGAAAAACCATAGCTAGGGTGTTGAAATCAGAAAAGAAACCTCGTGGAAATTCAATATACCACTTCGCAGCCGAATCGGTAAGGGTCCATTGAAAAAGGTGTAGACGAATGGAGTCATCCATCAGCGAGTTGGATGAACACCATAAATGAAAAGTCCCGACATGATTATTTGGGTCCTCTCCCGCCTTGCCATCAAATTTTGGAATATCCGATGGAAGCTTAGCAGGAATAGCAGGCCATTGGGGAGAGTGACGAATAGGATCATTTAGAATCCTAGACAAATATGGAAAATCCAAGGTAGCAAGAAAAGGCAACTGCCGATTCACTTGTGGGTACTGGTGGCTTTGGGGTGGAAGCCCTGTCGGCAGACCAGTAGGACCATAAGCAGAATGTCCGTAGAGGGAAGACCCTGGCTGATTCGGTGGTGGCCGGATAGGATAATAACCCCAAGGATTGTAACCTTGAGTTTGAGTAGGGACCTGGGGTTGAGTAGTGTGACTCTGACCCAAAATAGGATTAGTTACCCCTGGATAAGGTTGGCCAATGGTAGGGACAGTTTGCTGCCCCCCAACATTTTGAGGAAAGTTTTGTAGAATCTGATTCCAATACTGGGCCAATTCAGAGGTATATTTTGCCCAAAAGGTGAGGTTGGTCCCCCTACTGTAGGTATAGTTCCACCCGGAAGTTGTGTACCAACTGTAGGTTGCGTAGTAATGGTGTTGTGTCCAGGAAAAGGAAAAGGAACTATACCACCCTATCCACCAACAGGAATCTGTAAGTTTGGCTCAACAGTCGGGATGGTGCCACTAGGATTAGGATTACCAGAAGGAAACAGAGGGAGTGTCGGGATAAAACTGGGAATAGGATGCCCAGGAAAAGGAGGACCACCTGGAGAACCGGCTGGGGTTTGTGGAGGTGTTGGATGGGGAGGATTCAACAAAGCATTCAACGCATGGTAACCGGGTGGTAATGTCGGGATGACATCAGGTATTCGCTGGGTATTGATAGGAGCAAGAGTAGCTGTAGTAATTTTGGTTTGGACACTCGTAGTATTTGCGAGATGGGCCATCTCGGGAGGAAGAACAAAGTGATAAGTGGTAGTCTCTGGTGTAGTTTCTGTCTCAGAAGATACGTGAGGGTTGACTTCGTAGACAGGGGGTGACTCAGTACCGAAAAGGACTCGTCGGAAATCACCGGACCAAAAAGGATCTTGGCCTACTACACTGTGAGAAGGCCCAACAGTTGATTCAGAAGATGTAACAATGGCTTCAGCGGAAGAATTTAATCGCACAAAAGGTCTTTCACCACGACGAATGCGATAGTCCTCTCTAGTATTGGTAATTCAAAAATCTTCTAGAGAGCCATTTCATTCTACTTGTGGCGATGGTGTAGTGACAACTGGAACGTCACTTGTTTCCCCATGTGGTGGAGTAACCACTAGGACTTCAGTATGATGGGGAGAACCCTCAGGTGTACCAGTAGGTGAGGGTTGAGAATCGTCCAGATGCTCTGGAGATAAACCTTGCATTCTACGAGAACGCCGTGGGGGAGAAATTGTAAACAAGTGACAAGCTCCGCGAAAAAAATTCCTATGGTCAACTTCAAGAAACGAACAACACTCACTAGTAAACAAAATCTAGAAAGCAATCACCAAGCAAACAATACCTTCTAATTTCGAAGCCACTAGTTGGTGATGAAATCCAATGTCGCAACAACGAGATGAGAAGGGG
>SNQJ01S0094855.1:0-27138 GCA_010110895.2 Picea sitchensis
GGGGTGCCACGTGGCGCCTCCCTATTGAGCCACGTGGAAGCCTGATTTGTCCACTTGGCTACTGACGTCACCTCTATACCATACCTCCACATCATCTTGGACACGTGGCACCTTTTGGGTTGTGCCACATAGCATCACCTGGGGTGCCATGTGGCACTTTTTCACTAGTCCATGTGGCGCCCTAAAAACCCCAAATATGAGTGACATGTGGCAACCTCTAGTGCTTCCACGTTGCATGATGAAATCATCATGACACATGTCACTCTCTATTCTTTCCACATAGGTTGTACAAACATTGACGTCATATGTACGGATGTTGACTCATCCTTGCTGACTAGGCTGGGTTGACCAGAACTTTGACTGCTTATAACTTTTGATCCGTAACTTCGTTTGATGTGTGGTTTGTGTCATTAGAAATATTGCGACACGCTCTTCGTGATCATGTCATTTTAATTGAGTTTTTGGAACTTTGATTTTTTCCCTTTTGTTGTCTATTGAAGCCATTCTGAGCATCATGGGTTGCTTCTGTGTGTTCTGGGACACTTCTGAAACTTTTGTGATGTTCCCTAGATCCATCTGGATCACGCCTCTCAACTAAAAGGACTTTTGGTCCCCAAAAGTCATTACATTATAAGTTTCATGTCCATTGGACTTACAATAAGAAACCCATACCCAAACTACCTCACAAGGCCTAACAATATCAACATGTGCCTAAAAAAGAAAAGAAGTGATATCAACAATTATCACTGTTACACAATACCCTTCTACGGGGTCTGAATCGCAACATGTGATTTACAAAATATGGCCACTCTCGACTAACTCAAAAGGATTTTCCCCATTTGTTCAACCATTTTGTCGAACATGTCCTCTTTACCAAGTTGTCCTTTCTCTTGTAGTTGGTCTTCTCCTAGTGGCGGATTTTCCTACAGCACTGCCTGATTGGCTATCTCCCTCGGAGGTGACTTCCCAGTCTTATTGTCCCTCTTTGGACATAGATCTGGATTTAAGGCCTAGCAAGTGGCCTCATGATTCCCATCTCTGCTACAATGGTTGCAGTAGCCTTTCTCCTTCAAAGGTCCATTCCCTCTGCTCTTTTCCATGTGTGGAAAACAATATGCCATCCTCATCCTTCTCCTAGTTGCCATAACCTTCTTGCACAAGGATTTTCTCTTCCAACACTGGGACACTCCATGGTTACTCAATCCACAAAAAGTGCATGGTCTTTGATGCCAAAAGCTCTATTTTATATGATTAACATGCTTATAATCAAATGGCATTTTAGAGTTTCGAGATTTCTTATACCTTAGTGAGTTTCCTCTTAAGTCATATTGGCAAGAAGAGTTGGTCTCAACTCTGTCATTGTGACGCTCATCTCTCCCTGGAGATTTCTCGAACCCTTGATCATGAGAAGTTGTGCTCTCGGGCTGCACAGAATCAATTTCATCTCTTGATGAACTGTTGACCTTTGGAGTCTTAGTGATTATCCTAGGGTATTCTTCCCGAATGGTTTTGGAGCTTTCTCCAACATCCTTTGGGACATAGCTTATCCCGACATATCGAGGCCAAACCACTGCCTCAACAGGATCCACAATACCTTCGCCATTGGTTCCAAGGCCTCCTCCTTCATATCCCATTTTTCTCATCAACTTTAATTCGATGCAAGAAGCATGTTGTTCAAGGATTTCAAAAGAATGATCATCATTATTCAAGAAAGGAACTATACATGGTTTATTTACCTCCACATCAAACTGGGACCCTTGTTCTGCTTCTTGAGATGTGTCCAGTTGTTCCTGGTGAGAAGGATTAGTGGAAGATGCTTCTAGGAATCCTCATTGGTTTATGGATGCATGTAGGTCATCCTAATTTTCTTGAAAAAGTGTGCATGCATTTTCATTGTCATGCTCGCACCCATAACTGGTGAAGTTGCCATGGTCACGAGATGGTCTTATCACTGTCTCATTTGTAGATCCTTCCTCTATCTGCATCTTCATGGCTTGCAATTTATCTTGCAATATTTGGTTCTATTCTTCTACAACATGCAACAATGTCTTCAATCCAGCATTCTCTGCTTGAAGCATTTGGTTGAGCTCTTTAAGCTCATCGAAACATGATTGTTTTGGTGACCTTGCCATCCTTAGCTTCAACACCTGCAATCAGCATCAAGCCTGCTCTAATACCACATGATCTGAACTCAGGAGCGATAAGTTTCCAATAATTGGTTTATTCTATCACTCCTTCAAAAGGGTCAATTAGAGATCGTTTTACTTGAGCAATATGCAATTAAAGGTAAAGTTGAAGTCTTATGTGCTTGAATTCGAAGTGAATGAAACCTCTTTAGTTTTCTTTATGTGCAATATGTCATGCTTTCATTTAACATCATATGTGCATAAATTCATGGAAAACCGACATAAGAACATAATACACATAATGGATATGACACTTCCCTTGATAACGGAGTTCACCCAATGTGGGCTACCTCTCTGGGTCATGCTCCAAAGCTTGACCACTTTATTCTTCTCGCTATAATGATGTCTCTCCTTTACAAGTTGTAAGGCCAAAGTCCCTTTTCATTGATGGCAACAAGAGATCAGAATGTGATCAGGAATGTATACAGCTTCACAAGTTCTCATACTCATGAGGCATCCATGATGCTAACATGGACATCATTTCCACATACTCATTACATAAAAAATATGAAGAAAAAAATATGACCCCCATCAACATGGATCCATCAAAAGCCTTAGATCTGTTGCTCAGATCCAAGCACAAATATACAGCGCATACAAAATATTATGAAACCACAAGATTCAGAACTGCTTCATTGGCCACTTATCATGCAAGTGCCATAATTTCTTTGTCACATATAGTTGATTGATTTGATGTGAAAGAAGATAAGAAACAAATAGATAAAAGGAATAAGTTGATCTTGCTTCCTTGTTGCAGCCTCTCTCTGCTCCTTCAGACCTATAACACGCATGTTATGCTGCAACATTTAATGATAAAACAGCATAATGAAAAGCATGCTTAAATTAGCTTCTCCATAGCTTAGCTTGATTATCTAAAGATCTGCTGTAAAAACAGACCTCGTCATTGAATTCGCGTCATCGAATTACCCAAAAATGACTGCTAAATCGTCTCCATCCGGGTCGGACACTTTCAGGCCCAAGAGACACCTTTGCCCCCGTTACCGTGCCATTGCCTCTACAATAAATTACTCATTCTGGAATTAATTTTTTGAAGTTTTTCTCATATCAAAAAAATAACACCACCATTGCGTTCATGGCGTCATTTTATCTAAAAATGACTATCTCCACGCCTCGATCCGAGTCAGGCACTTCTCGACCCAAGAGGCACCCTTGCCTCAGTTTGCATGCCAATTTTGTACCATGACATACAATATGTATGGATCCGTATAGTCTGTACCAGGCCATACAGGCGCGCTCAACTCCTCTCTCGTGCTTCGTGCACTGGTGTCTTTCAAATGCACTGCCTATCCCGAACTCTGGCCGAATCTCCCTTTAAATAATATTTTTCAGCTGTTATGCAATAAGTGCCACCATTGGTGGAGCAGTTAGTGGAGTCTAAGTTAACAACTTAGTTGGTGGCTGCTATTTTTTCCAGAATATGCCATATATGGCAGAACCGCCCCAGATTTGGCAGTCGCCTTTAATATATATATTTTTTAATTATTTTTTCACAAAGTGTCATTGTGCATTTCGAGGGTGCCACATGGCGCCTCCCTATTGTGCCAGGTGGCAGTCTCTGATTTGTCCACTTGGATGTTGACGTCACCTCTGTACCATACCTCCATGTCATCCTAGACACGTGGCATCTTCTGGGTGGTGACACATGGCATCACTTGGGATGGCACGTGGCACTTTTTCACCGATCCACGTGGTGCCCTAAAAACCCCAAATCTGAGTGACACATGGCAGCCTTTGGTGCTACCACATGGCATGCTGACATCATCATGACACATGTCACTCTTTTTTTCTTTCCACGTAAGTTGTACGGACGCTGACGTCAGTAGTACGGATGTCGACTCATCCCTGCTAACTAGGTTGGGTTGACTAGAACTTTGACCGCTTATAACTTTTGATTCCTAACTCTGTTTGACGAGTTGTTTGCACTGTTGGAAATCTTGTGATGCACTCTTCACGATCATGTTGTTTTAATTGAGTTTATGGAACTTTATTTTTTCCCTTTTGTTGTCTTTTGAAGCCATTCTGAGCGTCCTGGGTTGCTTCTGTGCATTATGGGACACTTCTGAAACTTTTGTGACGTTCCCTAGATCCATCCGGATCATGTAGCAAACTTTTAGAAATATAAGTTTAGAGGAATGACAATTAGAACAATAAAACCTGGAGTTTTTACTTTGGGTGTGTTGTTTCTCTGAATGCACTGAGATCCCTTTGGATCCATGACTTCAGCAAAGGTTCCTTCCTCCTGCAATTTCACTCATGACAATGATACAAATAATATATACAAGTGCGTACCTAAGGATGTTGATATGATTTCTCCAATGGATCTTGGTTGATCTCTATCCTCTTAGATATGTATAAAGAAAATAGTCATGGTGTCACCTTTTGTCATCTTTGTTATTTTGAAGTTGGCCCTTCAATGTAAGGGTTTGAGTAGGTGATTGGCTTCCTTGTCCTGATGTCATCTTCCTTCCATTCATTGATAGTTGTCTCTGGTAAACCCTTTTGTATTACCCAAAATAAGTCTTCCTCTGAAGTCTTGTCTTTCAAGAACTTTGAAGTTGCTTGATCCATCAAGCTTATCTTCCATCATAGTTTTTGTTCATCATAATTTTAGATTCTTCACAACCCTTTGTCAACTAGGCTAGAAAACCTGATGGCTAGACTAGGCTAGAACTTTTAGGTTTTATTGGACTTATGACTACCAAAAATAATCCTTTGAGATATAGGAGAACACTAGTGAGTTGAAGAGCTCCTTCATTGAGTTTGCAGAAACCCTAATTCTAAAATTTCTACAGAAATTAGCGAAACCCTAGGACCAAAATTTCAAAATGCTCAGAATGTCACTCTGAGAGTCTCTGGAGATGCGTTGGAGGAGGTCGTACTCTCCTATGCCAAAATTATCCCCAATGTTCAAGTGTTTAATGGATTAAACACCTCATAAAGGAAGGTCGTACGGATTTTCTAGAAACCCTAGGAGGGTCGTACGGTTGTGCAGAAGAGAGAGGAGACTGTAGATGCTTGTGAAATGGGTTCTTCAAGACCTATGCTCTGATAACATGTTGACTTTTCATAAGATAGGTTAATCATGAATTTTATGCCATTTTTCATTTCACTTAACCATAAACAATAATGTTGCAGCAACCAAGATCACAAGAAGAAACACCATGCACAAGAACACAAGAAGTATCTTGTGAAACCCTTCTCAACAAGGGAAGAAAACCCAGCCAAATCCTTTGCTATATTATTCAAGAGAAATACCTTCACCACCAAGAAAGACCTAGCACACAAGAGGGTGCTCAAGCCCTAGAAGACTAGTGCCCAAGAGAGGTGTGCACCTTTTCCCAAGTAGATGTATTTATTGTAATTTCCAAACTCACAAGTAAGATATGATTCCACAATGGGGAATCATCCCTTACTTATATTAGACTTGTCCAATCAACAAAGGCGTCTATTGGCTCAATAGGGTTGACCTCTGTAAGTCACTTTATAATTATTATTATTATTATTATTATTATTAACCATATCAATTATCTTTTACATTTATTATTAACCACATTAAGGTGGGGCCGACCTGTACCCTTTACATAACAATTAGGGTTACATGCAGATCTGACTCTTGAACAACATATAGAAAAGGATCTGATACACCCACTAGTTCTCATCCACTAGGGGCACATCCATAGGTGATGCAGGAGCATCGCCAACATCAAGCGATCCAGCGCGGAAGCGAAGGACAACTGGACAAGCCAGCACAAATTTTGAATTTCTCTTGGAATTGATGCGCGAACATAAATGTGACAATTTAATGAAGTGCACTTGTATAATGTAAATGGACCTTGAGCGATTCGTTCTCATCCTTAGTGGATAGGAGGCATTTAAAGTAGTTAATGCAAGTAGGTAGAATTCAATTATATATTAGACAGTTTTAGATCGCAAGAGGGAAACGGGATATAGACACCCTCATTGTGTATTGTAAAGGATTATGAAGCAGCATTGAGGAATGAGCATAGAAGAGCATGCAGAGAGTTGTGTCAGAACACCCATGTACAGATATTTGGATTAATAGAAAGAGTTTGATTCAAATGCATGGTTTCGTGTTTGTTCTCTGTGTATTGATGTTGAGGGATGTCAATATCTCTGGCTCACTACATTACAGAAGCGGAATCTACACATGTTCTGTGCTCATCTAAGCTTACGTCCACTCTCTGAATCTTCAACTCCCCTTGCCTCACACGGGATAATCATCACGGAGTTTTCTCATCAACTATGTTGGCTCAGAGGAGGCTAATACGTCATATTCATTTATGTTCACATGGCGATGCACCTAGCACTTTGGGAATTATACACCGCGTTCACCTTGTTCTCGATACGAGGCCGTCAACTCATGAGATCACCTTTCCCACTAGATAATCATCACGGAGTTCTTCTCACTCTATGAATGGAGGTCATCTCTACGTTCATAGCTCTGTCTCAGGCGGGAACCACATACCCTTCTGGAGGATTTCTCTCGAGTTTGTAAATTGAGAGAGAAAGACTTCACATAGCAACAATGATCCATGGCTCATAGGTTTGTGAGCTGGAAAATGTCTCACATAGTTGCATTCGTAACACTTTCCACATTATTTAATAATTTAAAAATGGTTGGCGTTGTTCACGTGTAACCATTTTAATTAATATTAATATAATATAATGGAATTATATTATACCTCTCGAAATTCTCACCGAGTTTTAAACAATATCTAAGGTTATATTTCATATTCAATGATATAATGAAGGAAAGGATATTTGGGTCCACACCTTTGGCTCTTCTACACAATTCTTCATTCTCATATAACACGGAGTCCGGGGTTTTGGAGGGAACCCACTTGTATTACATTGTGATTTAAGCGCCAATGTATTATTTCATATATATATATATATATATATATATATATATATATATATATATATATATTGTAATAGGGTGTATTATAATAAATGTACATTAAACACAATAATATAATTGAATTATATTTATTATATATGCAACCTTATATAGGGAAAGGTAGGGTTCGGGCCTTTGGTGACTTTGGCTCGTGGAATCCCATCCCCCAAACATCCCTGAGCCCCAGAGTTCCAAAGACTACCATAAGGTTAAAGCATTTAGTCACGATTTATTCGTATTCTCTTTGGTCTCAAGGCTTTTACACTCCAGGGGGCTAACACGTATTTTAATTAATAAAATAATATTACTGTGTAATAATAATAATAATAATAATAATAAACATATCATGTAAACATATATACATATATTTCCATCGGATTTTACTCAGTTTTGTTACTTGGGTGATTTAATAAGAAAAGAAAAATATAGTTTTCTAGGCTTTATAAAAAGATTAAATAAAAGTTTATATTTCAAGGAAATTTCTCCATCGTGGAAATTAAAATATAATTATAATACCTACCTTCTCGAGGATAAATGAGTAAAACTTTATTTCCTTGTGTGTGGCTTTATTTTCCTTACTAGAATTTAAGGAAATGGCCATATCCTGAAGATTTGCCTCCACGGTGATTTGGTGTTTCCTATGGGTTCTGCCTACCATATTTAAAGGGATTCTTCCCAAATTTAGGAGATTTAACAAAATTTAAACATAATGTTTATTTTACTAAAATAGAATTATGAAATTTTGTATTTTGATCATTTAGACCAATTTTAATGTTTATGTCCTAATTATTTTTCCTCAGTAATTGTATTTTATAAAATTATTTTAATTGTTTTCCCATAATAATTGGGATTATATCCTAAAGTCCACACAGATATGATATCTTCTAACTTTTCTATAAGGGTATTTGAGGACATACTAAAATGGAGCACTATTATGCAGAAAAAACACTCCCTCTTCCTTTTGAGGTGTTAGAGATATTTTTAATTGTTCAATCATCAATTCCCAATCATGCATTAAACTATACAACCCGCAGTCAACCACAACATCCATTTCCATAAATCTTATTTTAGCACAAATAAGGGAAGAAGAAATTAAATCAAAGAGCCCGGCTAAGACATTCTTTTATTCTGCCAGGTTTCTCAAGTCATTTTTGTCATAAATTAAACTTACACGGTTTTAAAACATAGTATAAAATTTTCTGATCTAAACACTACAGATATCTAACCAAGTATACTTATCTAGAAACCAAATAATAATGCAACTGCTGAAATGGGTTCCCTTTTAAACCCAATCGTAGGCACACCAACTCCTATATGGATTTATAGTTGACCACCCCCTAGCTGAATCATGATGCTTTCTAGAGGGCCTGCAGCATTCGGCAGCCGAGGGGAATGAGCCCTCTCACTCTCCAAGACGGTAGATCATTTTGTCTCACAGAGGGGTATGCAATGGTGCTAAGTCACTCATCTACGCAACCATGTTTGTCGGCTTGGGTGTGCCCAAGAAATTTTTGTACCCAGAACAAATTCATTTTTTTAGTTTTCTTCCGAACCAATGAGTTGCACATGCTCTCCCTCTTAGCCAGAAATGGTCACGAGACCCATTCCCTTGCCATCCTCTTCCTCTACCCATGAATTTCCCTTCTATTTTTTCCTTCCTCGGCAAGATTTTGTGAGTCCAATTCCCAATTTAAATTAGGTCAAGTTAGGAAGTTTTTCATATGGGTACTTTTCCCACCTCCTCATTAACTCTTCAAGAGGACTTCCCAACTACCATCATGACCGGTAACTTATTTCTAGGTGAGATGATTGTTCTGGGTATAAGTAATTTAAATCCAATAAGTTATTGGTCTTGTGGGAGTCATCTCAACCATTGTTGGTTCCCCTCACCATCTCTCTCATGCATCTTGATATACCCAGCAGAAACCCTTGGTGATTGTCACAACACTTTTCATTTTATTTAATAACAAAGTATATACATTACCTTTTATAACAAAAGGTTCATCAATCCCAACATCCACCTGTATTGGTCTTCCCATAGTATTTTAGTAGGTTATAGTTATATTTACAAGCTAGGGGAAACAAAGGTATTACATTTTGCCTTAAGACCAAAAGGGAAGTGGTGACTTCCAAGATTGATCTAACCCATCAAGCATGTTAGAGATAATGGTAGAGATGTACAGAAACCTTATTTGTGTCGAGGAGAGTTTTGCTTCCAACAAGAGGGAGAGACTATGGCGAGACACTTACTATAGTAATTGAATAAATAGTTCTATAACTCATGAAGATAACCAGAAAAACCATGATTATGATACAATATGAGATTCAGAGGGAGAAGGGATAAAAATCCTTGTATTTGATATTGATTTATCTCCAGTGTAATTTACAGTGCAGTACATGAGTCATGTCATGGAGACATGATTGTTGATGATTGCATCTAGGGAGGCATTCTCCACCGGGCCAAATCTCTCACGCGGAATTACTCAAACTTCATCTTGGAAAGCGGTTTGGTGAAGACATCACGGAACACAGCGTGTGTAGAAGGTAGTTCACATGTATTTATTTCCTCTTGCACCATATCTCAATGTGTTTCAATTTATCCTTAAACATGGGATTGTTAGAGAGCTTCACGGCCTCAGGATTTATAAATGATGGATAGCAGTGGAATCATCTCATGTCCAAATAAATTAAAGGAGATTGCAAGCCACCGCGCTCAGGGGGCGTCCGCACATAATGTTATGCTTTCGATTCGTGGCACTCAAAACTCACGGAGTGTTGTGTTTGCTTCAGAATAAGCCTCGATATGGGCCTGGAACAAACTTCAAGGATTTATAAAATCTCAAAAAATTGTCTTTCGGCGTTTAGATATTCTTGCTTGCCACCTCAAAAGAATTCAAGGAATGCTGCAAGCAAGAATGAAAAGGAGTTCTTCTTTATCTCATCTTTCTCAGGAGAACCAAAATGCAAGATTGAGCATGATTGGAGACTAAGGTAAGTCTTGTACTTACTTTCATAATTAATTTCATCATTACTTTGTAGTAGTTTGCTTTTGATGATGAAGGGTATTATCCACACCTGGTGTGGGAACCTCATGACTTGGACCATTATCCGCAGTGCGTGGTCCAAATATTTTGTTTGGTTGGTCATTATCCTTTGGGAGGCCATATTGGTTATTATCCTGAATGCGAGGAGGCCATGTTGGTTGTTATCCCTATGGGGAGGCCGGATTTATTATTTCATTATTGAAGGGATATTATCCATAGTATGGGAGACCATGTGGAATTCCATCTATGACCCACATCATTGATACTAAACCTTCTTGTCATGGAAGCGGCGGGACAACAATTTTGAAAAGATGTCATGACGGAAGAGTGTCAGTCATGGAGAATGATGTGTGGGATATTGTTTGAGACCTGAAGAAGTGTAGTGGCTTCAAGTGGATCCTATAAGATCAAACTTGTCTGAGTTGATGGAAGTGTCAGTTACAAGCGAGATTTGTGGCCAAGGATTCTCTTAGGTGGAGGAATATATTATGAGGAGACATTGTCTCATGTTGCTCGATACACTTCCATTCGTGCGATTATTTCCCTAGTTGCATCCATGAGTTGGAAACTACAATCGAGATGGATGTAAGAATTAACCTTTCTCAATGGTGAGATTAGGGAAGAATTTTACATCGATGACGGATGGATTCATGAAACATGAAGAGTCACATGTATTGGGGTTGAAGAAATCCCTCTATGGACTAATATACGCACCTCGTGCTTGGTATGAAATACTTGATGATTTTGGGTTTTCAGCAAGAGTTTTGTTGATCTAAACCTATACTACAACACTATTGGTGGCAGTGACTGATTTTGGTCCTATATGTGATAACTTATTCCTCATTGATTGAGAAAGTCTTATTGATGAATGAAAGCGTGCATTAGATTCTGAATTGGAGATGAAGGACCTTGGTATGATGCATTACTTCTTGAACTAGAAGTGTGGCAAAGGGTGATGAGATTTTCCTAAAGTCCAGGAAAATATCTGATGGAGATATTAGGGATGATGGTGCAAATCCATGCCTACGATGGTGATGAACTTGGAAAGAAGATGAGCAGGCTTCTTCTAGTTCAAGATGATCCACATATTCTGAGATAGTTGATTGGGATCATTGATGTGTCGGTTAATACTTAGGACTGATATATGTACTTTCGATCCCGATTAATGGAAGTCAGTCGAGGTAGACACATTGGATAGCGGTGAAGCATGTGTTGATATATCTACAAGGAACAATTGATTATGGCACGAGATGTACGCCGGTGTAGACATGATATTAGGGATAATAATGCGATCTCTAAATTTGGAGTAGGGAAGGCGGTGTACTAGAAAGAGCACATATGGTTGTTATTTTACTTTGGGATATGCCATGGTTTCACAGTGCGTGGGAAGCTTGAGACCTATGTAACTTTGAGTGCCACATAAGTAGAGTACATAGTGTTATGTGTGGCGGTCACGTGGGCTTGATGTGGCTTCCAAGCTCCTTGCATACTTATTTGGACATGAGATGGATTCCACCATTATCCATTCAATAACCAGAGCTGTGTGAAGCTCTTGAGAAATCTGTGTTTTAACGATAAATGAAACATTGAGATATCAGGTGAGGAGGAAAGTAGTATGTCGGTGCAACTCTACACATGGTGAAGTTAGGATGTCTTCACCAAAAGAATGCCTTGCCGGAGCCCGAAGTTTGGAGTACTTTGGTAGAGACTTGGCACAGTGAAGAATACCCTCCTAAGTTGAGAGGGAGTGTTGATGATTGCGTCTATGTGAATTATCCCGGGTGGGTTTCTCTCGATGGTTAGTGGAGTTGTGAGAGGGCCCATGTAATGGGTGTGTCGTTCTCCTCTAGATTGAGTTGAGATGATGTGTGCCCATGTGTTAGGTGTGCCCATGTGATAGGTGTGCATGTCAGTCTGGGTGAGAGTTGTTATGATGTGTGGTCTCTTGTCTACTCCTTTGGAATGAGTTGAGATGACTTGAGATAGTCTTCTTCCTTGTACTCATTTGAATTTGATTGATTGACTTGAGATGATCTCCTTCCTTGTACTCTTATGGACTTAGTTGGTCGGCTTGAGATGGTACTCATGTGGTTTCGGATAATTAGGGCGTCCACATTGTAAACAGGTGAAAGTGTCCCTAGTGGCTGAGCACTAATTGGGCGATGTGAATCCTTGCTATATTTTCTAAAAGTAAGATTATTATAGCAAGTAATTTGTGATGTAAAATTTTAAATTCGACCCCCTCATATGTGAAAGATAATTAATATTTATTGTAATGATTGGTATAGTATTAAGTTATTGAAGTCGTCCCTATTGTGCCAATAGACCGCGTCATTTGATGTGATAGGTTTTTGTATAAATAAGAGTGGGTCCCCATTATGGATCTCACTCACTTCACTTGTCATCTCATGATTTCAAAAGTTGTGGTCTAAAATTATTTGGACTGTAATTCGGACTTCTCTAAGAGCTAGCTTTCTTGGTCATGACACTATTGTGTGCTAGGGTTTTGTGGTGAATGGTGGATATTCTCTTTAGATATAGCAAAGGATTGTTGGGTTTTTCCTTGGTTGAAGGTTTTCCCAGGATACTTCTTGTGTTCTTATGCATAGTTATTTTTCTTGTGATCTTGGTTTATTGTAGTTTGTATTGTGTTTCTACAATCATTGTTTATGGTTCGATTCATGCTAAAATGAAAATAAACTACATGCATTAGCTTAATGATCTGAGACCCCCCTTCTCTCTAGGGGCTACTTTCGACCTCTCGATCTAGGATCATTCAATTCAAGGAGTCGGATAAAATGCCGGGCCTTTATTAGACCCCAATCAGTCTTACACATGTCCCCTTTCCTCTTCATCGAGGTTTCTTCCAAACTGCGAGCTCTTTCCTGGCCTCTCTAAAGAATTCAATAAACAGTCGCTAACTCGATAGGTCCTTTCCTTCATATGAAATCGGCTATGACCTCACATAATACGTGATTTCGGAGCGGCCAAAAGTGGTTTAATCCCACACCACTTTTCTCCCACTTGAACTACTTCCTCCGGTCGTAGCGATGTTTCTTTGCAATATATGGTTTTGGTTGGCCAGCTCCAGAAAATTAAGATCGATCACCTTCAACCCCGATAAAAGCTTTGGTACATTGATCTTTTAATCTGGTGTACCTCTTGATCAGCAGTTGAGATGCAGTATTTCTTCTCTACGGATCCGCCCTCTTATATCTTAAGTGATGCTGTTGTATAGTCTTTCAAATCAACTTGATTCGCGATCTACTTACTCTGTGCTTCGACAATTTCAATTCTCAGCCTTCACACTCTCCCGAGCGATTTTGTTAGTTCACAACCTATTGACGCATGTTTCCCATAGATTCATGGCCACAAATCACTTGGCTTTAGGGCTTCAAGAATTTCGAATTACTTAGCACTCCTTTCCCGAGTGCTTTCACGAAGTTAGCGACTTGTTGGCGGTAATGCAACTGCTGAATCGTAGTCCACAATTTGCTGATTCTTTGCAGTTCTGATTCTCGCCATGTGTTCTCCTCAAATCAACAACTCTAGTTCACTTCGGGACTTGACACTTTCTATCGGGCGGAATCATTCTTTGGCACCCTTCTACCGATCAGTGAGATTCACTTCGAGGCCGGGGCTTTCCTCTGCTTTCCTCAAAGTATTTTTGTACCCGAGTTACGGATCGGCAGCCGGTCCACCTCAAATCAACAATTCTCATCCACTTTAGGACTTCATCCTTGAGTTTCGCTCCTCTACTTTCGCTTTCTCCCAAAGGCGTTTCTTTTCGAGTCAGATCTAACGATGCATGTCTCCTTTGATCTAGCGGCTTCTATCCCTTCGCTCTCCGGGATATGGGATTTGGGAGTTTCAACTCTCAAGTGAACTCTCGAAGTGATTTCTCTGGAGCTCACAATCTATCACCACGTATCCCTATGGATCCAGCAGCCTCTTTGGGACTTGAATTATCACTTCTATGTGCACCACGGAGACTTAGCGCTTCGTGCACTTTACCCGGATCAACGGTCTAGAATGATTCCTCCCTCTGGATGGATCTTAGGCGGTGACTCATGAAACCTTAAAGGGATCCTCCCCTTTGAAGATTTCTCTCGCTATCTCTCTTGAGCTTTCTCCCCCCTTCTATCCCTTTAACTCTTTACAAAGTTACTTCGACACTTAGTCGAACATTGGATCTATGCACTCCTACAGCAGATTTTTATGCAGAGTTGGGCTCTTGTGGACAGTGTGCCGTCTTGCGGTAGTCACTTGGTACCTCTTTACAGAAATGGAAATCTGGCTACCTCTTAGGAAGCCACGATTGAAAAGAGATACGTCAATGCACTCCTTGCAAGCGTGTGCACAACTTGCAGATCATGAGAAACAATTGAACCTTATACAAACATTTCACGGTTCATATAACCAACAACACAATTCATTCATTCAAGGAACAAAATAACATAATCGTAAACAGTAATGACAACATGCATTTGAATCAATTTTCCTTTGTTATATTCATTCCAAAAGTAAAAAATGGCTACAACTATGATATAACAACAATTTAAAACTAAACAATGACTAAATCATAGAAATCTCCTACTGATTTTTTGTAGCCTCATTTAGGCATACAAAACCATCATTTATCTCTGAGGGTTCTTAGAGTTCCCATGACTATTCATCTACTTTCGAAAACAAAACCCTATAGCTACATGATTCGGTTACATTCAAGACTAGGTGAAAAGCTCCCCAGTCACTAAAGTGATCATTCGGCTTCTAGCGTTTGATATTCTTTGTTTTTCAATCAACTCCCAGCGTTCGCGATGCGCCGGCATTTAAGATTGAAATGATTCCAAGGCATTATTTTCCACTTCCACGCATGCTCATTGTGATTCTCTCACATCCTTAACCATCAAGAAGCGGGCAATGACTTCTAGCGGATCGAGTTGCCTCCATGAAATAAGATAAGCTACCCTCGGTGTCGGTTATTGAGCCACTCTGGAGTTTAGATGAAATTGTTTCCATGATAGAGTAGAGATATAGAATGGAGTAGTTATAGTGATAATGGAGCGATGGTTCGACTTGAGAAAGAAGCGGGTTGCAAGATCTTGAGTCAGTGCCGAAGGAGCGGTTCACGAGAAAAAGTGAGAGAGGAAATACTCTTAGAAATTGAAAAATAGTGCTTTTTAGAAAGCACATAGAACCAACATGGTTATCGCAGTTAAGGTTGCAGCTGAGGAAGTGTACGAGGTTGGTACAATGTGATGTGAAATTTGGTTTATAAGTATAGGATAGGAAGACTCATGTCTACAAGTTGAAGCAAGCTCAAGATCTTGGTATGGTAGGATTGATAGTTTCTAATGAGCTTGGGATTTACCAAGAGTAAATTAGATCCCAACCTTTACTTCAATATTGAGAATGATGGACCAGTTATGTGGTGCTATATGTGGATGACTTATTCTTGGCGGCTGGAAAGAATCTCATCACGGTTAGTAGAAGAAGCTTGTATTTGAATTTGAAATGAGGACCCTAGGCTCAATGTCTTATTTCTTAGGTTTTGAAGTGTGAGGAGCCAAGAAGAGATTTTCCTTAATCAGGGAAAGTATGTTGTGGAAATTACGAAGAGATTCAACATGATTAATTTGTAAAATCCATGGCCACCCATGGAAACAAATTTGAGCTCTTGGTTGATACTTCATCGGAGTTAGTTGATGCTACTCTATACAAGCAGTTATTCGGTTTGTTGATGTATCTGAAAAATACCGGGCCGGATATATTCTTTGTTGTGAACACCTTGGGCCAGTTAATATCATGGATCCCGGATGTGTTTACCTTGTGGCTGCGAAGCATGTGATGAGATACCTTGGGGTATGTTGGATCATGGTATCTGTTATACTAGAGATCATGACTTCGGAATAGTTGGTTATACTGATTCAGATTATGTTGGAGATGGCTGGAAATAGAAGAGCACTTGGGATGTTTTTTGGTTTGGGGTCAACCATGATTTCATGGAAAGAGTAAGCTTGATCCAGTATTACTCTCAATGCGGTAGAAGCGAGGAGTACATTCTGACATGCTTTCCCTTGAGTTAATGGTCGTATGGATTCAGAAGTTTTTGATGAGTCTATTTGACCTAGAGATGTAATGATATCGCAGAGTGGTATTTTGTGATAACCATAATTGCATAAATATAACAGAGAACCGGTGTTCCACCATAAGACGAAGCGCATTGAGATCCGGTATCACTACATTTGTGACATAGTGCAGAAGGGAGTTGTAAATATCCAATATGTTAGCATAGATGAGTAGGTTTCAGATGTGTTGACTAAGCCTCATCTCATGTGAGGTTTGGTACAAGCTTGGTAATAGTCTGAAAGGACCTCCCTCTAAAGTGGGATTGATTTCAATGATACTATGGTATCCTGAACAACAACGGTAGCTCTGTTAAGTTTTATATCTAGGGGACTGATCATCCCTAGGAAGATCGTGAAGGTCCGATAAGGACGATCTACCAGAGTACATGTGCATGAATATACCCGGTTAGTAGTCGATAGTGTTGGCCAGTTAAGTTTTATATCTAGAATCTTATGATTCACAGGAAAATATGAAAGATACGATGGGGCGGATTGTCAAAGGTACCCGTGGTAGCTCAATTGATTTTATATCCTAAAGGGAATCTTATAGTTCCTTGGCGGTCGAAGGTCCGTTAAGGATGCTCTGTCAGTACCATAGATGTTGTTGTTGATGCACCTTCCTCATTCTGTTGCTACATATAGATGTTTATGTTCCAGTTATATTGTTGTCGATGTTGATGTTCCATCTTTGTGTTGTTGATGTTGTTATTCGGCTTAGTGTTGTTTGATATTTGTTGTTTCAGCTTCATGTTGTTGATGATGTTGATGTTCGGCTTCATGATGTTGATGATGATATTGATACTCTAGCTCTGTGTTACAAATGATTATGATGTTTAGTTTCTCGCGATATTGATGATGAGAAAAAATTACGATGATTTATAAATATGCCAGAAGCGGTGTTCGACGTTATTGATGTCCCCTCCTCTTCATGTTGTATTGATTCCAGTTAATTGTTATGTCGATGTTGTCGATAGAATACCCTTCTTGTTAATGGGGGTGTTGAAATATTGTAACTTGAAGAATATTCTACACGAGAGAGAAGAGTGTTGAATAATATTATTATATTATATTATTTATTAATTAGCCCTATTGTGCCTTTTGTAAAATTAAGCCTATTATTGTGACAATTAAATGTAAAATTAAGAGGGTAAAGAGGCAAGTCGGCCCAGACCTAATTTTAGGCTGGGCAGACCACTATTGACCCCTTATGGGAGGCCAGCACCTCACGTGTGCACACTCACCAACTAGATTTGTAATGCAAAAGTCTTGGAGGAAGTTGTTGCAACTTGGGAGTGACATCAAGGAGGTTCTTGGTTTATGTCTTGGTATTTCTTGGTTAAGTGGTGCACTACTCTTCCCTAGTGAAGGAGTAGAGGAGGATCTTTTGTTCGATCTTTGTCTATCTATATTGAGGAAGTTTGTTGGGTTTCTTCTTCATGAGGTTTCCCAAGATAATATGTTTGTATTGTTTATGTGATTGTCTCTCTTTCATTGATCTTGTTATGGAGCTAATGTGCTAAATGATTGTAATAACAAAGAATAACGATAATTGTTAGTTGTATAAGTAAGAAAACCGGCCGGTCGTAACTTAAGATGAGTTATTAGGCCCTTTGCAATTAGCATACAAAATGTACAACATTGTTTGGTCATTGATGAGGGGTAGTGCCCCAAAAAGGCGTGAGCTATGGGATGTATTATTTAAAAATGGGTCATGCACTTGATGGCTACAATAATCATAAATTAAGATCATTTCTTAGGCCCTTTGCAGTTGGCATATAGAAACCACAACATTGTCTGACCACTAATAAGGGGTAGCACCTCGAAACATGCATGAATTTTACAATGAGTGCTCAAGCATGGGAGTAACTTAAGTGAGTTGAGTGTCCTAGCCATAAAATCTAAAGTGAATGTGAGATTAAACCTCAACCATTGATCACTTTAGGATATAGGAGTTTTGGATTTAGGGATTAACTCGACATTATAAAATATAGACTAGGTGAGAGGATGAGACACACAAGACTTATGGTACACAAAAGTGAGTGAGCACTCATGTGTGTTGGGGCAGGGGTTGAGGAAAGGAAGCAAGGAGATAGAAGCCAAGAGGGATAGGCTATTTCTCTAATGTATTTTCTCATAAGGGCCATTATCCTAGGATAAGAGAACCATGATTTTTATTTAATAAAATCATCCTTAGATCTGGATTTTCTCGTGAGGATTTTTCTGGGGGTTGTTTACCTGAATTTATCGTGTGAAAATGTGTTTGGTTTATGTTTTAATTCTTCTGCTAATTTATCGTTGAGTAACCTAATTGTGCTTTAATTCAATAAACATGTTTTATTCGGAATTAACTACCCGGGTGTTAAGGTTTCACGAAAATCAACAACCATTGACATAAGGTGTGATGTACTAATCCCAAGTTGTGTTGATTGCAAAGGAATTTTTAAGGTAGTGAGTTTGAATTTATATTTGATTTCTAGAATAGAGTTGAATTTCTTGATTAGGCTAGAACAAAAGTTAGTTTTGTATGTGGACAATTTTTTCACTTTGAAATCTAGCATTTGAAAATTTGGATTTTGTGGGTATATATTAGATTACAATTTACAAATTAAAATGGTCGATAATGGAGGCTTTGATCCCAATGTACTTTGTGTTTCGTGCAAAATGTTATAATTTTAACCACCCCAAGAAAGTGCTACCAATAACACCACTTTTCAAAACAAGGGTAAAAATGATGATTAAATGCAACTTCTAAAAGCAATAACCCTCAATGAGGGTAAAAACAATGACTAAATGTCACCTCTAGAAAATGAGAACCCTTGAGGGTTCTTATCAAGTAGATAATTATGTTATGGAGGAGGTGAAAGATTTTAAAACATAAAGAGAGTCTACATTTCCAATGATAGAGGAGGTGATGGAATGTTAAACATTGAAGGTGAATAGTTGTCTTAGCAATGATTTTATTTGGTGTAAGCTTATGATGTTAAATCTTAGGTTGATGAAGAATGTAGAAAATCATTCATGGTTCCTACAATGAAGCTAGAGGATTTGGATGTATCTAGAGTAGTGTTATCTGTGGCGAAACAATGTGATTAGTGTATGGATGTAAGGGGACCACATGGTGAGTGACAAGGTTGTAGATCAATCATAGGAAGTGCAATTTGCAGTTGTGGATGAGACCCAGTACTAGGTTTCATAGGGTCTAAAAGGTTGTAGATCAATCATAGGAAGTGCAATTTGCAGTTGTGGATGAGACCCAGTACTAGGTTTCATAGGGTCTAAAATTTTCAATGAACATTGACTCTCATATTGCTAACGTGTTGGTGGTTGATCGAGAGTTTGTGAGATGATTAGATTTGTGTCACCCATGTTAAGTATCAATCACATAGTGAGTATTTTTGCTCAATCAATGATGGCTTGAAAATCTACACCTTTGATTACATTTGAGAGGTGCATTTCAATGATTTTTAACAAAGATAATATTATGGGACAACATTTGTTTTCCATATAAACATTAACAAAGGTGTTAAAGTTATCATATCATAATGGTCATATAATAAAGTTACATTGCATATTACATAATAAAGTGATCAAATCATGTTAATTTTAATATTATGTGACAATGATCTAGCATCAAACCTTGGGGGATGCTCTTTATAATATACCTAAGGAGGATAAATGGAGTACCTAGGGAGGTACCTAAGGGGATAATGAATGTAGTGTGGCCATAATTATGGTATAGTCCCATTATGTAATTAGAAGAAATAATATAATAATAAGAGGTACTTAAGGAGGTATCCAAGGAAATAATGAAATGCAATGTGGCCATAAACATGGAATAGGCTCACTATGTAATTAGATGAAATAACATAATAATAAGGTATACTTGGGATAAAATCCTAGAGATATTCATGAGAAAGTATAAATACACAAGTATCATTGTATTGAGATATGTTGAATGTTGATTATTGTAACAAGCATGGCATATGGAGTGATTCCTTTCATCAGAGATATTGGATGGTGTTACCCTACCTTAAGGGTTCTCTCTAAATTCTTGTGGACGAGTTTTAATATTTATGAAGCTAAAGAGTTTATTTTGTATGTTTTATCTTTTATCTACCAAGGTTTACTACATCTCAATTATTTGCAAAGATCTATGCCAATTACCCCTTATTATTATATTATTTTCTCTAACTACATAGTGGGTCTATTCCATGATTATGGCCACATTACATTCATTATCCCCTTAGGTACCTCCCTTGTGTACTTCATTAAGTACTCGATATTGTCATACATGGGTACATTACACTCTTCCCTTGTGTGGATTTGTTGAATGTAGCTATTGATTATTTTGAATATATTGATTATTGTATGACGTTGGCAATGTACTAGCAAACCCTAGAGGGTAGGTGGACAGTGCCTTCCCACCCATATTAATGTGAAGTCATTTTTTTAACAGTGACAAATAAAATTTATAGTAAAAAAGAAGGTTGTGACAAAAGCCATACAATAAGGACATATAAGAAAAATTGCATTGAGACCATAAGTCCAAAGGCCACATTACATTCATTATCCCCTTAGGTACCTCCCTTGGGTACCTCATTAAGTAATCGATATTATCCTCACTAGGTACATTACACTCTTCCCTTGTGTGGATTTGTCGAATGTAGCTATTGATTATTTTGAATATATTGATTATTGTATGGCATTGGTAATGTACTAGCAAACCCTAGAGGGTAGGTGGACGATGCCTTCCCACCCACATTAATGTGAAGTCATTTTCTTAGCAGTGACAGAGAAAATTTATAGTAAAAAAGAGGGTTGCGACAAAAGCCATACAATAAGGACATATTAGAAAAATTACATTGAGACCATAAGTCCAAAAGAAAAAATTGAACCAAGTCTTTTCCTAAAGGGATAGTTATCCTAAAAACCCTCTTCTACCTTGGTAGGTACACTACCATAAATACTATTGAAGCAAACAAACTACTTGGAAAAACATAAATTAAAAAGGAAATAAAATACTAATTAACTAGGTACTGCTAAGCAATGCTTATTTATAGGTGTCTCTTCTTGAACCTTGTGAATTTGCATCTTAATATAAAAAATGTGAGGTACACTTGCCTTGTTTCAATTTCAGCTTGGGACTTTGCGAATATTCCTTAGAGGCACAAGGAGAATCTGCCAAGGGGGGAGATTTTGAATGAGAGGGTATTAATGACATTGTCTAGAATATCAAGGTGAGAGAATATGCTCCATGTGTTGCTTTATCAAGCCATTCTAAATAAAGATATCCAATTTTTTGTTATGTGAAACTCCCATATGTGCATCGACCTACTACCAATCACTCAAATCCACAACATGTCTTGCTATATCCATGATGTATTGTAGAAATTTCAGACCCCAACCCGGTTTCAAGTCTCACAGAGACATATATTTTAATGACCAACACACATTGCAAATTTTGGCTGCAAATTAGTAAGAAGAAAATTAAATGTTCATGAACAGAAAACACCTAAAGTCTGCTACAGCAAAAAACTCATAAATAAACACACCTAGAAAATTAGGTGTCGGCTAAACGTTCTACCTTTTGGGTTTTTTGGTCGAAATCTGGTGATGTAAATCTGGATAAAAACGTTATTTTTTTGTTGTTTAAATTGCATTTATGAATGCATAAATGGATTCAACCTACTGAAAAAACCCCGGTGCACTCAGATTATACAAACTTAGACACTCAAATCTGCAGATCCAACCATTCCTCACTAGATTTCGGGCAAAATCAAATGGAAAAATTCGTCGGAAAACATCCAAAAGGTAGAACGTTTAGACTACGGTGAAAATTATACTCAGAGATTTTTGGTCTAACTTTCGACCCTGGAAAAACCCACAAGGGGAAAACCATTGAGAGAGAGGCTTTTTATTATTATGAGATGAGAGAAATAATGTCTTTTATGGCATGGAAATTATCATCAAATCACACAAATTTATCTCAAGTATGTGTCCAACAATCTTCCTTGAAAACAGTGCCAGAATATCTTGAAATTTGTTCCCAGAAAATGATATTGTACGGCCATCAAATTTTGTGCCTTCTTATTGTATGAACTATATAGAATTTGCTCAGAAATTTGTGCCAAATCTATTGTCTCGATTTCTGTGTCAAAATTGTTATATGACAGTCTTGAAATTTGTGCCAACTCTTCCTCAGAAATCTGCAGTATGACCTCCTCGATTTCTATGCCATTTTTTGTTGCACGGCCTCACCAAAATCTGTAGTGTATGGCTCTTTGTTGGTTGTACCCTCTGCCTCAAATTCTATGTTATCATTTTGTCTTGGAATTCGTGCCAATGCTCAACAACTTTCCTCTCTTCTTCAGCTCGACTTCTTCTCTCTCTCTTGCTCTCCAAAACTCATGAAGAATGCCAAAATATGGGTGAGTCCTTTCCCTAATTCGACCTCATGAGAGAAGGTGAAGGGGCATCTAATCTAACGGTGGAGGATAGATTAGATGGATGGTTGAGATGAAATGTCTTTTCACTCACCCACTTCACTTAAGTTTCATAAAGTCTCTTTTAATTTCATCTCACGTGAAATTAATGCACTAGGGACCGCATTGGAAACTTTATCACCCCTAGGCACCTAGGTGATGAGAAACACTTGTCCTAGGTACTTTATTAATTTAATTCAACAGTCCCTCTTACCGAGGAAAGTGTTCCTCACCACCCTATTGAGGAAAAGGTATAGAGAACCTTACTCAAACATTTTCATATCTTACTGGGATAAGGCAAGATAGTTGGGAATGTCACCTACGGTTTATAGCCTTAAAACAAAAAGACAATCACTTAATCCACACGTATTAAGTACAAGGGACCAAGGTTGGTTTGTTTTATATTTATATGTAATTGTGCGAAAAAGAAATAAACTTAAACATAAATTACATGAGTGTGTACAGAAATTACATAAGTGTGTACATGGAGATAAAAGAAAACAAAATGAACCAGATCATCAAAATACATATGTGAGACCAAAATCAAAAAACTAACTTTTGTATTGATTTCATTTTGAGATACAAAACTGAATTCTCTTTACAAACCCCTGCGAAGGTAGGGACCAAATTCATATTTAGAAGCCTTCGATGGGAACCATACAAAAAGACTCTGACAACAAAAGAAAATTGAAGCTAAAGATTTGGATCAACTTGCCACAAAATGTTGTCACTTGACTCTACAAAATATTATTTATCAGTAATAAAATTTAATTTATAAACAGACAAGAACACACAAATTGCCAAAGATAAATCATACACCTTTAAAACAAGCTACTGAAATATATGATTCAGTTTTGAATCATGCTACCTTCAATAAAACCCTGTTGTCATCAAGATAGTTAAGCCTTAAAGTAAACTCAGAAGGAATGAAAGATAAAAGTATCTCACTAGTATAGAGCAAACCTTATGGCTAAAGTTCTCCTTCTATTTTCTCCTCCTTTGTCTCTTCATTTGATTGAGCTTTTATTCCTTCTCAATAAGTTATGGTAGTTCAACTATCTTTCTTTAGTTAAGCCTAATTATCTTAAATAATTAGTTGAGACAAAAAATAATAATATTTATAAATAAGGGTCTAATTAAATAATAACTAAATAGGTGGGACCCCTTGTGACTCCCATTTATTTATTTTAATAATCATCAAACATGAAATATAAAACCCCCATCATTTGATTCAAATATTCTCCTTGTAACTCTCGTTCCCATATTTTTGATCATATATTTTAATATCAACAAAATATAATATGACCATATCCAAAAATAGTATTATATCCATGATGTCCAAAAAACTTCCTAAATATATGCTTGTTGTCCAAAATATTGTCAAAGTAAAAAGGTTGTCCTCAAAATAGAAAATAACATTAATCATCATTAAAAACCGTCTTTACTATGAGAGGCATTTGGAATCCTTTCATTGTTGTTCTCTTTTGATCTTTTTGTTACAGTGTTAGGCTGATTGAAACCTTGAGGTTGGACTGCACTGATAACGTCAGAACAATCATCTTTAAGATGAAAACGTGAAGACACAGATTCAGAGGACTCTTTGGATGACTTGGAGGGAGTGTCCACTCATTTTCCTTTATCTTGCTCAGGATTGGGAACATCAGTTTTTAGCCTCTTACTAGCATGAGAAGACTACACTGGTGAGATAACATGATCAGCTTGGGGATTTGGATTTTTTGGCGGTGGAGGAGGGGGTAATGGAAAAGACACAGTAGGCCAACCATGGTGATGAGAAGCAGGTTGATGGACAATATCTTGCCAACCATCATTGGCGGGCGCCTCCGGTTGCATAGACACGTGAGGGGGAACACGGATACCAGAAAAAATTTTATGTGGTTGGAAGGGGGGTATTTCAGGTTGGGGATGAAGGATCCCATGGCCAACTAGGTTGAAGAACCCAGCTTGAAAGAGATGATTTAATTCATGTGGATCAACATCAAAATGTATTGAAAACCGCAGCCTTTTATGGCCCCTCTGCCAATTTACTCTGCCATTGTTGCCCCTGCTAAAGAAGCTCATCCTGAAGAAATATTCCAACATGTCATGAAAACTATTAACAATCCATGCATCAATACTCTACCTAAATAAAATCAAAATGTTGGCTCTATTATTCACCACAGAAGCACATGCAATCCATCCATCAACTTCTTAAAACTCAACAATCAATTTCCATTTGAACAGCGAGTGGTAGGGCTATTGGGAAGATGAGGGGCTTATAATGTGTGAAAATTGGTAGCATGGATGGGAAATGACCAATGAGTACTATTCAAGCAAATGCATACGTAACAGAAATTGTATACATGTTCAACTTTTAAACACCAGTCATTAGCTTAGTCTTTTCTCTTTTCAAAATGAATTTAAATTTCACAATAATAGAACACGGAATGATTTAAACGTATTTGGGAAGGCAAGGGGGATATAATGAGCGAAAAATGGTATAATGAAAGGGAAAAATGATTATTGTTCTATTATATGCAATGATATCCAAAAAATGTCATCACCATTACTAAAATAATTGCCAAAACTTTTCTCTGTTTAGTAAGTCAAATCCAACACACAGTTGTTTTCATACCATCCAATATAAAACCCCAGGAAATATTCAGGATTGTCAACTGTACAAATTTCCACTTCCTTTTCTTTTTATCAACAGAGATTTTAGGAAAGATAATTAACAGAGACATTCAACACAATTAAAACCAGACTACATCAAGTGTGTGTGGGAGGTTGAGAACATGACCTAAGCCATTGATCTTTCACCATACAACGTTGGTATCACAACTTTAATATTTTTTGCGTAAACAGACTGGGTTCAAAACCCATGTGCAACTGGTGTTCATTCATTTTAACATTATACAGTTTTCAAAATCGACCAAAACCCCCGTGGATAATCAACCAATGAACCAATATTTAATGCAAATAACAAATATTCCCAGTGTCAGGTTAATCACTTATAACATACATCAAGACCAAAGTTTGAAACTCGTAATTTCCATACATTAATAAAAGAACCGAGGTCTAGGCGAACGCAAAGGTGAAACCTTCACAAAGGTTTGTACCAAAAAAACATTTAACCATCTCTTATCACAGACTTTCCATAGACCTCTCATAGCGACCATAAGGAAAATATATTCCCCAAACAGTTAAAAAATAATTTGAAGGAGCTACAAGTATTCCAAAGACTGAGTACTAGCATTAAGCAAAAACAATTGTTCTTTTGTTTCACGGAGAAAACAAAATCCTTGAATTTTAATGACCGAAGATACACGAAACCCAAAAAACTTACCATAAATTTGCCAACATTCATAGCACAGAAGCAGTATTCATTCTAGACATAAAGCAATCACATAATTCGACCATAAATGAGTTTGAACACTATCATCAACTTGAAACACTTGAATGCCAACATGGAGAACCTCCACTTTAAATGCCATTCCATAGTTGATACCCACATGCATTCATTTAAGCTTTGGAAAAACATAGTTTGTAAGAAAATATAAGAGACAACATTATGATTTTATTCTGAGCGAAGCTATATTTCATGGATGGAGTAGTAAGAGTTATCATACATATATAGGGAATGCCAGGAAAACCACAAACACGACTATTCTTTCCAAGGCCGAGAAAAATGGAGGTAGCACCAACTAAAGCAATCAACCAAATGTGAACCAAGTGAGGGTGGCGACCTCGAGGTAGGGCTAGAGCGATGTGCAGTAATTGCACGTCGTATATTACATTAATTCCATTAACCATAGCCCAGTACGAGTGCACCCAATACCTCCAACACAAAATCCACTATATTTTCCAAATAGCAATTCAATACAAAGTCAAATTTTCCACCTTCCATAAACCCCTAAGTTTTATGTGTGTGCTTAACACATAGCACAAAATACATCTTATGTCCCACATTCCTTGCTAGGGAAGCATTGCCACCTTATAAAACTTAGTCAATGTCCATGATAATAACAAGAACATAATAAGTGTGATATGTCATATCTATATATAGTCCATGCTTGGAGTTTAAATCAACAAGTCAAATTATATGTGTAGCAAAATAAACCAAAATGTTCATTAAAACAACATTTTTCCCTTTCCTTTTTTAAAATTAAATTGCCATGAAACTCCATCATTCATCCAAAAAGCGATTTCGAATTTCAAATTGTCGAGTCATCTTGCAAGGTAGTCATGAGCGCAATCAAATAAAAGTGTCTTTCATTATTATTCACATAACGGGGTCCCACCTATTTAGTATATTATTAAATATATATAAGTAATAAGGAATTGCAACCCATTTGCATG
>SNQJ01S0094855.1:31948-52543 GCA_010110895.2 Picea sitchensis
CTTGGTTCATTGGTTGATTATCCACGGGGGTTTTGGTCGATTTTGAAAACTGTATAATGTTAAAATAAATGAGCACCAGTTTCACATGGGTTTTGAACCGAGTATGTTTACACAACAAATATGAAATTTGCGATACCAACGTTATGGTGAAAGGTCAATGTCTTAGGTCGTGTTCTCAGCGTCCCACACACACTTGATGTAGTCTGGTTTTAATTGTGTTTAATGTCTCCGTTAACGGTCTTTCTTAAAATATCTACTGATAAAAAGAAAAGGAAGTGGAAATTTGTACAGTTGATAGTCCTGGAAATTTCCTGGGGTTTTATATTGGATGATATGAAAACAACATGTGTTGGATTTGACTTACTAAACAGAGAAACATTTTGGCAATTATTTTATTGATGGTGATGGAATTTTTTGGATATCATTGCATATAATAGAACAATAATAATTTTCCCCTTTCATTATACCATTTTCACTCATTATATCCCCCTCTCCTTCCCAAACACATTTAAATCATTCCCTGTTCTATTATTTTGAAATTTAAATTCATTTTGAAAAGAGAAAAAACTAAGCTAATGAATGGTATCGAAAAGTTGAACATGAATACAATTTTTGTTACGTCTGCATTTGCTTGAATAATACTCGTTGGTCGTTTCCCATCCATGCTACCACTTTTTGCACATTATAATCCCCTCATCTTCCCAATATCCCTACCACTCCATGTTCAAATGGAAATTGATTGTTGAGTTTTAAGAAGTTGATGGATGGATTGCATGTGCTTCTATGGTGAATAATAGAGCCAACCTTTTGATTTTATTTAGGTAGAGTATTGATGCATGGATTGTTAATAGTTTTCATGACATGTTGGAATATTGCTTCAGGATGAGCTTCTTTAGCAGGGGCCACAATGACAAAGGTGCCAATAGAGGTAGAGGAAATTGGAAGAGGGGCCATAGAAGGCCACAATTTTCAATACATTTTGATGATGATCCACATGAATTAAATCATCTCTTTCAAGCTGGGTTCTTCAACCTAGTTGGCCATGGGATTCTTCAACCCCGACCTGAAAGACCCCCATTCCAACCACATAAATTTTTTTCTGGTATCCATGTTCCCCCTCAGGTGTCTATGTAACCAGAACCGTCCACCAATGATGGTTGGAAAGCGATTATCCATCAGCTTGCTGCTCATCACCACAGTTGGCCTACTGTTTCTTTGCCATTACCCCCTCCTCCACCGCCAAAAAATCAAAATCCCCAAGATGAACATGTTGTCTCACCAATGCAATCTTCTCATGCTAGTAAGAGGCTAAATACTGATGTTCCCAAGCCTGAGCAAGATAAAGGAAAAGGAGTGGCCACTCCCTCCAAGTCATCCAAAGAGTCCTCCAAATATTTGTCTTCACGTCTTCATCTTAAAGATGATTGTTCTCATGATATCAGTGCAGTCCAACCTCAAGGTTATGATCAACACAAGGCTGTAACAAAAAGATCAAAATAGGACATCAGTGAAAGGAGACCAAATGCCTCTCATAGTAAATACAAATTTTAATGATGATTAATGTTATTTTCTATTTTGAGGATAATCTTTTTACTTTGACAATGTTTTGGACATCAAACATATATTTAGGCATTTTTTCGGACAACATGGATATAATACTATTTTTAGATATGGTCATATTATATTTTGTTGATATTAAAATATTTGATCATAAATATGGGAACGTGAGTTACAAGGAGGATATTTGAATCAAATGATGGGGGTTTTATATTTCATGTTTGATGATTATTAAAATAAATAAATGGGAGTCACAAGGGGTCCCACCTATTTAGTTATTATTTAATCAAACCCTTATATATATATTATTATTATTTGTCTCAACTAATTAGTTAATCTAATTAGACTTAACTAAAGAAAGGTAGTTGAACTACCATAACTTATTGAGAAGGAATAAAAGCTCAATCAAATGAAGAGACAACATAGGAGAAAATAGAAGGAGGACTTCGGCCATAAGGTTTGCTCTATACTAGTGAGATACTTTCATCTTTCATTCATTCCGAGTTTACTAGAAGGGTTAACCATCTGATGACATCATGGTCTTTCAACAACTTGTTTTAAAGGTGTATGATTTATCTTTGACAATCTGTGTGTTCTTGTCTATTTATTAATTAAATTTTATGACTGATAAAAAATATTTTGCAGAGTCAAGTGACAACATTTTGTGGCAAGCTGATCCAGATCTTTAGCTTTAGTTTTCTTTTGTTGCCTAGTATTTTTGTATGGTGCCCATCAGAGGCTTCTAAATCTGACTTTGGTCCCTACCCTTGCAGGGATTTGTAAAGAGAATTCAGTCTTGTATCTCAGAATGAAATCAATACAAAAATCAGTTTTTTGATTTTGGCTCACATATGTATTTTGATGATCTGGTTCATTTTTTTTTCTTTTATGTCCATGTACACACTTATGTAATTTATGTACACACTCATGTAATTTCTGTTTAAGTTTATTTATTTTTCACACAATTACATATAAATATAAAATAAACCAGCCTTGGTCCCTTATACTTAATACTTGCAGATTAAGTGATTGCATTTTTGTTTTAAGGATATAAACCCCATGTGACATTCCCAACTATCTTGCTTTAGCCTGGTAAGATCTGAAAATGCTTGAGTAAGGTTCTCTATACCTTTTCCTCAACATTTATTTGGCGACCATACTAGGGATACCTTCCATATCTATTTGGTTGATTGTATCACGATTATCTTTCGTTTTTCTGTTTTGTTTGAATACTCCTTGACTAGTTTTTTCCATGAAAATACCTATTACTAGACAACCCGATATTGGAAATGGTATTGATGAACAAACCAACATTGCATTGACCTTATTCAACACTATTTTAGAAATTGCTAGCACTCGCGCTAAACTTGAACGCTCTTGAGAAGTAATTGAAAGGGACATAAGTATTCGCGAATGTTGGGAAGCTAGGCAAAGACAACCCAGAAATCAGCAGTAACCTCCCTTTTCCTAACTCCTTGGTTTTCTTTTTCATGTCCTCAAATCCTCACATATCTCGAAGGAAAAGAGGGTTGTCCCCTGAAGCTACCCCTATTTTTGAGATAGGAAGGAGGAAAATTGTCTTATCAGCACAAGAAAGTACTCTAAGGATAACTTTATCTAATTCTTCAAGTTCACCTTTATCACGTATACCTATCACTTTAAACATGACATCAACGGGTAGTGGTAGTGGCACCAGAGGTGCCTCTTCCTCACAACCTTCTGCTTCATCATTAATTGGTAGCATCTATAATCATCAAATCCCTATTCAATCCACTACCAATCCTGCTAAGGTCATAAGGAAATATGGGATTTTCCAAATCGAGGAAAATGCTACGACCACCCCATGACACATATCCTCTCCCTTGAATATGACACCTGCCACTCACCCATTACCAAAATTCAAGGAGCATTTACCTAGGTTTTCGAGAAATAATACCATTACTACAAACGAACACCTGGTATCCTTTTCTAATGCTTATCATAATATAGGGGATAATGATAATGGCACTTGCATGAGTTTATTTGTCAACTCCCTCGAAGGGAAAGTTGTAGTAGATTTTTTTGATCTCCCTCCCAAAACTCTTTCCACTTGGGAGGAGTTGGTTTATTGGTTCAAGTCCACTTATGGATAGTCCAAGAGTCCAACTGAGCAGTGAAGGGAATACAACAATATTTCCTATAAATATGGTAAAACCATTAAGTCTTTTAACCTTCGCTTCACCAAATTATATAATAAAATCCCTGAACTAATCCGTTCGTAAAATCATGATGCTTTCATGCATTATTATAATGCGTTGCCTTCTCCTTATCGTCATAGACTAGAAGAGAAGGCTATTGAAAATCTTGGTTTCGCTCTTCATACTTGCCTAGAATATGAGGAGCAACTCGAAAGAACGAGTCTCCATAAAGGAGACTTGGTCAAGCAAACATATATGTCTGCCCTCCTACAACTCATGCAAGATATAAATAATAGGATGAGAGCCTACGAATGAAAGGGAAGTGTTTCTTCACTTCCCCCTGGGCATCTTCTTCTTCCTCAACGCCTTTTAGGAATACTAATGAAAATACTTTTCAACCAAAGGCCATAATGTCTCACAGTTGGTGTAACTTCAGTGAAGAAAATCATGAAGAAAGTACATGCGACGTTAAGAAAAATGCCAGAGATAAGATCTTTGGAAAAAGAACCGATACCACAATCACTGTTTTAGATTAGGTTGAACCAGAAGATGTTATGGTAATCAATACTAGGAATAAATATTATACTGCCAAGGGAAAATATGACCTTCCTCATACTTCTTCCACCCCAAGCTCATCTTCTCAAAGTGATGATACACAAGTTGTCAGAACTTCAGATAATCAAGGAGTGTCTTCTCCCTCTTCCCTCTTCTAAATTATAATATCCTTAATCAATTGGCTAATATGAAAGTTGATGCTATTCTTTTGGACACGGTTGCTGTCCTAGAGCAACAAAATCATCTCAAGATTTGTTATGGAAGGTAAAATTTCTACCATAGCTAATCTATTTGAAGAGTCAAAAGATAAGGATTCAACTATAAATAATATAGGTGTAATAATTTTAGGAACCCAGAAAAACCCCCTTTTATATCTACGTAAATGTCCAGGGGGGATCAAATTTGGCTCAATTTTTCAAAGTCTTTCGAATGCGGCGAAATAATTGTTATGCTTTGTCCGTGTCGTCTTTCGATTAGGCGGTATATATTTACTTTCTCAAATGGAGTCCGTTAGAAGGAATATCACGATCGGTGTAAAGCAAAGAGAGCGAAAATTTTCGGATCGCGTACACATGCGTACGATTAAATGCGGTGGCGATGGCGGGGACCGTGCAATTAGATACGGCGGTGGCGTGGCGAGGTGGTCTGCAGTGAAATACGGCGGTGGCGTGTGATTGGTTATTATTGGTTGGTTCTTTGCAGCATATTGGATGGTGACGATGTCGGTTGGTGGTATGAGGACATGTAGCCCAATCTATGGGCGCCACGTATCCCCTCATTATTGTTTATATGATTGAATAAAATTGTATGCAGAGTCGCGGGGGTTAAAACCTAGGACCACTCCCAACTGCTACTTCATAACTCTAGCTAGCCGGTATGGCTGGTAAAATTTATTCTTACCACAAAACATATATTTAAGTTTGAAAGTTATG
The DNA here is from genome assembly GCA_010110895.2 of Picea sitchensis. Lineage (NCBI taxonomy): Eukaryota > Viridiplantae > Streptophyta > Pinopsida > Pinales > Pinaceae > Picea > Picea sitchensis. The sequence continues at coordinate 37,170 of SNQJ01S0094855.1, forward strand.
CCAGCAGGAAAGGGGGTCGGGCGGGTGCTTTCGACCCGTGGGCGTATTGCATCGCGCTATATTAACATATATGCATGTAGCCGAATGCTTTTGGCGCACATTTCATATGTTACATTGTATTGCAATACATTTCATTTACAATGTATTCCTTATATATATATATTATTATTATGTTGGCGGGGTTTTGAAAACCACGACCCATGGCTATGTAAACATGTGTTAAATGTTGGTGCGGGAACCAAACGTAAGTTTCACGGTTTCAAAATGGTTTAACCACCTTTTTCCCAGTAGCGGTCCTATGGCCATAACGAATAAGAAGCGGTTGCCATTTGGGCGCTATATAGTCCCTACGGTTTTGCACCGTTATTGCTTGGTTACGCACCGGTGTTGGGTTTTTACGTAAGAGCATGTGATCGGGTTCTGGGGAGGCGGTCAGGAATTATGAACCGAGACAAACTTGAAGAGGAGACTTCAAGGAAACCTAACTTCTGTTCGATAGATTGAGATTGCCGAAAGAGCGGATAGAGGTTTTGGGATATTTGGGAAGCCCTTGGGTAGTGGTTTGCAGGTTTGAGCATTGTAAGACATATTTTTGAGAGCGCTTTGGGCAATTAATAATAATGATGCATCCATTTAATTTGGACGGAGTAGCCCGGAAGAGGTGTTTCCTTTGTAATTCTTGCATGTTTATGTTCAATGTTTTCTTTGTTGTCTATGTGTATTTCATAAGTAATCCTTATTTATGTGTTTCAAATTGATCTTGTTGCTTTAAACACGTAACATTTCACTCGCAATAATTATTCAAATTTTTAAAGTCTTCTTCATTTTAGATCAGAAAATTGAGGCATTGGTTTTGAAGACTTGATTGTTTGCAAGGATTTTGTTTACGATACTCTGAGGGTTGAAACTCACGAGGAAGATCAACTCTGTGGAATAGGATTCTTATCCGGCCAAGGAGGAAAGCAGTTCCATTCACATGAAGTGGCAGAGAGCGTTCTAGAAATGTAAACATCTGAGAAAGACCATAGGATGAAAGTAGACTTGGAGAGACATCATACAGTTGAGAGATATGATGAAGGTCATAATGGAGTATGATATCGGGAGGTGAAGGCTCTAACCCTTCAATACATAATGGAGGCGGTGGTGACAGAGACTCAGGCGGAGATGGTGCTTCTCCACCACCCTCTCTCACCCATCCTCTTCTTCTTCTTCCTCTTCCACCAGTTGAAACATCTTCCCAATGGGCATGGTAAAAATCCTTCGTAAATTCCTTCATTAAAACTTGATATAAAATTTGAGTTTACACTTTATAATGGAGAAGTTCTTAGCCAGAAAAGAGTTGGATGGCTGAATGCAAATTGAAGTCTATTCACAAATACAAAAGATTTGAGATGATGAAACCAAAATTCAATTAACTTCATTAAGATTAGATGGATCAACACTTATTTTGTGGGAATGCGAGACCTGAAGAAATGAAAAGAATGGAATTTTTTTCTTTCTTGGAATGATTTTATAATATGTAATTAAAAACAATTTTATCCATTGGCCATTAAAACAAAAGGCAACCATGGAATGGCAAAACTTTAGACAAGCAAAAGGACAGAATGTACAAATTTTTACTTAGGAGTTTAGGAGAAGAGCTTTTGGTTTGGGAGTAGATTTGTATTCCACAGGAAAACATACTTGCTCAAAATATATTGGTGCTACATGGATTATTTGAGACATCTTATACTATGTTTAATCTAAAATCTAGATGAAGTTTATTGTATAGGCTACTCATTTGGAAGCAGGGGAAATAAGGATACTCATGAAGGGTTCAGAGAGACATCGACCGAGGGAGACAAAGGGAGAGAAAGAGAAATTCTAAAGACAATGGCGAGAATATTGTGAAGAAGGTGAAGAAAGTTCACATGTAAACATTATACAAAAGATGGCCATGAGTAAAGGAACCATTTGTTTGAAGCTTCATCTTGAATGAAGACCCAAGAAGTTTGGCAACAACAACAAAGGAAGTCAGTACATTGCGGCTATTTTCTACAAGATTTGGGTTGAGAATGATACGGTGATGAGACGAAGATGTAACCATGGAGTTCAAGGGCCAATAATTACATTGCAAGTACCCAAAGCTCTCCAAGTAATGCAAATGTCAATGTAACTCAACAGGGAAAACAAGAATTGAACTTTTCACTGAGGTCGAACAAAACATACAATTATTGATACATTGTTTGATTCGTGGTCACAAACAAATCTTATTTCTGAAGGCTGTAAAGAAGCTTAAGTTGGAAACCAGTCCAAATCCTAAATAGATACTCTTGGTTGGATATGTGATAATGCTAAGTTACATGTAATCAGGAAGTGTAAACTTAGGTTATAGCATAATTTTGTTGATGAAGTAGAGTTGGATGTGATTAGTTGGATATATATGTGGCATTGTTTTTGGGAAGTCCTTATTTGTATGATAGGAAGAATGCTATATTCTATGGAATAGGAGAATAAGTATCATTGTTTAAATATGGGGTTGAGTAAATTTTTAGAGCCCACACAAAGAAGATAGTTATAGATCATTAATGTCTGAGAACCAAATGAGAGGTTAGTTAATGCAAGTAAAAATTTATTCTCATAATGATCAAACCTAAAGTGATGTTGAAGCGAAACATTTCAAGGTTGTGAATACTATAAGTTAAAATCAAATCTATTTGAGTTGTTAATCAATATGACGACATGCTTAAAGAACCTAAGGGATTACATCCAGAAAGAGAATCAACATGGGGAATTGAGTTACAACAAGATTGTCCACTTCAAATATTGGTATGTATAGAATGTCGGAGTTATGGAAAATGATGAATAACAAATAAAGTCAATCGTTTCAAGAAGTCGTATTATGGGTCAATGGTTTCTCAATTGTGTTAGTTCAAGAAGGATAGGTGAGTAATATTGATTTGATTTGAACAAAATTACAGGTTAAAATCGTTATTCTATTCCACGAATTGATGATTTACTTGATCCAATTAAAAATGCAAAATATTTCACTAAGTTAGATTTAAGAATTGGTTATCATCGGTCGAGGGATTTTTGAGGGTGACACATGGAAGACAACTTTAAAGACTATAGGGTTGTTTGAATGGATGGTAATGCCTTTTTGGACTTTCCAATGCACCTACTACTTTCATGCAGTTATGAATGATATTATTGAAGCCTTGGATGATTTTGTTATTGTCTACTTAAGATGATATTTTGATTTTAGGTAAATCTCGTGAAGAGCATAAGAGCATATTGAACATGTGAAAGAGTTTTGTATGTTTTGAGGAAGAACAATTGTTTTTGAAGTTGTCCAAATGTGAATTTGGTAAAACTTAAACATCTAGGTCATATTGTTGGTGGAGGTGAATTAAAAATTGATCCTTCAAAGTTAAAGTTATTTTAGATGGTCCAGGACAAGCTTATTGTGAGAGGTAAGAATTTTCATGGGGGAAACACAATATTGTAGGAATTTTATTGCTAACTTTTCGTTCATTGCAACTCCACTACATGCTGTGACAAGTGTAAATCAAGGTTTCCAATAGAGGCAAGCAACAACATTAGGCTTTGTGCTGAAAATATCCGGTTCATTTAGGTTCTTACACTTCAAATTTAAGTAACCTTTGAAATGAACCGGATACAAGTATTATGCGATGGGGCGGTGTTGCTGGTATGGTAGAAGCCAATTTGTGTTTTCATTACATGAGACATTTAATGGTGCCGTGATTAATTATCACATACTTATGATAAGGAGTTATATGCATTGGATTCAGTGTTAGAAATTGAAATATTATTTGTTGGGAAAAAGAAACCATTGTCCACAGTCATCAACCTTTGCAATAAATCACTGATCAAAGCTACAACAAGATAGGCACTTGAGATGGATGGGTTTCTTCAACAATTTCATTTGGTTGTCGGTATAAGAAGGGCATTTTAACAAAAGTCGTTGATTTGCTTTCTAGGCCTATTGTTAGTGCTTGATTATTCTTAATGATCCTATAATGCATGAAAGTTATATTGAGCAATACTTTAGATGTTGACTTTAGGAAGTGTATGAAACTTTGTTATACACTCTAACCATTTTGAAGAATTGGATTATCATTTTGCATAATATCTTGTATCATCTTGGCAAGAGTTGTGTATTCCATAGGGAGAAAGAATCCACATCATAAGAGGCATTCTTCTCTTATAGTCAACTTTAGTGGTGTAGCAAAGGCAATTGGCAAATTTGCAAGATACTCTTGGCCTTAGATGAATGAAAGTGTTTTGCGGTTTGTTCGGGGATGTTCGTTGTGTGTGCTACAAGTAAACCAAATAATCGAAAGTTGGGTTTTTACACTCCACTTCCGGTTCCTTCTGACCTTAGGAAGAAGTATTTCCATGGATTTTGTTGGTGGTTTCCACCTATGTCGAAAAGAGGTCATGATTATATTTATGTTGTGGTTGATCGTTTTAGAAAGATGTGTATTTTGATACCATGTACTAAACAGGTAACGGAAGAACAAACAACACAATTGTTCTTTCAAAATGGCGTTTTTGGTTTTGCCCAAGTCCATCATTTTTATCGGGATTCTCGATTTGTTTAATTTTAATTGAGTTTTGGGCACTCATGGACACCAAGCTTAAGAAGAGCATATATTTTCATCAAAGATAGATGAAATTGGAGGCCAGTGGTGAATGATAGAGTGGTACATCTTCTTACGTTACTTATTACAACAAACATCCCTAAGCTTTGGGATGAACATTTTACACTACGTTCAACATCATTACAATCGAGCCAAAGCATATAACTTCCAACTCAGCATTAAGCCATTTGAGACATGTTTTGTCTATTTGCCCAAATAGACTTTAAATTTCATCTTTGGGAAAGATATTGTACTTGATAGACGTATATGATATTGATCAGGCGGAGAAGTTCATTGAACAAATTACGTCGATACATCAGGTGGTGCAAAATCAGTTGGAAAAGAGTTGGAGCCAAAGTGCAAAGCGAGACATGATAAGCATTGTGTTGATCATAGTTTTGAAGTTGGTGATGAGGTGTGGCTTTACATGAAACGGAGGCTTAAGGGAGAAGGTAAAAGTTGAAACCAATTCGATATGGTTCGTTCAAAATTATCGACAAGATTGGTAATAATGCTTTTTATTTAGATTTGCCTCCATATATCTGCGGATAATAGGTTGGTGTTAATGTTGAGAATTTGAACTTGTATGGAAACGCCGTTTGGTGATTGATGATCAAGGAGGGCATGTTAAAATTCCTTCCATAGATTATTTTTCTCGAGAGTATCTAACAAAGCTAGCGCGACGGGAGAATGGAACTTGAGAGGAAATGAGTGTGAGTTGGTCTTAAAGGGATGAATCAAAGCAAGATACGGTGGTTAAAGGGGTGGAAGAATTGGGGGACTATACGCTCATCTTCACATAGTTTGAGATAGTCTTTTGGAGGTCTAAAAACTTTCCAATGGGGAGGTGTGTCGGAGATCAAATTTGCTCAATTTTCAAAAGTGTTGGAATCTGACGAAAATAGTGCCATTCGTCCGTCTCGTTCTCCTGATTCGATATTTTACTTTCTCAAGTCGATATGAAGGGAGATATCGTGATCTTTTCACCAAGCCAAACATGCAAATTTTTGGATGCTTGTTTTGTCGATACGATGCGTACGATGACGATAGCGGACCGTGCAGATGCGTCGACGGTGTGATGAGTTGGTTATTGGTTGGTTCATTGGATGGTGACAAGTGTTGGGTTGGTGGCGGTAATGTGAGACCGTGGCCCATCTGGGCTTTCCGCGTGTCCCCTCATTGTGTTATATATGGTTGTATAAGAATTGTATGGGGAGTCGTGAGGGTTTGACTGGGACTCTAGCACTAAGCGCTTTCATCTCAGCCAGCAAAGAATTACGCCATTTGTGCCTTGTTAACTATACCACAAAACATATATTTAAGTTTGAAAGTTATGCCAATGGGAAAGGGGGGGTCGGGCCGGGTCTTAGCCTCGACCCGTGGACGTATTGCATCGTATATGACCCAACATATATGCATGTAGCCTGAATGTTTTGGCGCGCATTTCATATGTTACATTGTATTGTAGCTATATCTCTATTATTGTGTAGAGTTTAAGAGCCGCAGCCATTAACTATGGCGATGTGTTAAATGTTAGTGCGAGACAAGCAGTAAAGTTACGGTTTCAAAGCAGTTATACCTTTTTTCCCGGTAGCGGTCTAGCCATATGCCGATAGAGGCGTTGGGATGGGCTATGTAGTCCTCTGGTTTTACGTGGTGTGCGGATTTTTGAATATGTTTGAGTTTTTAAACAAAGAAGCGTGTGACTTCGGAGTTCACGAGTACGTTGTAGAACTAGAGACAACAAAGCTTGAAGAGGGAGACTTCGGAGGCCTAACTGCTTCATTTTGCGACCGATTGAGGAGCCGAAAGATCCCAGACAGCGGTTTTGGGACACTGGGAAGCCATTGGAAGCGGTCAGTTCCGGTTTACGAGCATTAATGCAAGACATGTGCGAGCACTTTTGAGCAATTAATAGATGGAAGGGCGCAACTTACGCATAATGCACTAACGAAAATTCTGAAGCATGCTCTCATATGACAATTTGCAATGATCAACCTGGGTGAAATTAGGGATGTAACCTTAGTTTTGTGTGCACACATTAGAGATAAGAATAATACTCAACATCCAAGTAATCGATATGCCAATGAGTAACTATTCAATTAGTTTAGGAAGATATTGGCAATCCTTAACAAGTGGATACCTATCATGATGGAATACATTTGGCTAATTTCAGATGGGAAGAATTGATCATAGGAGGCATAATTTCACCATATATAGAGAGGCGTTCCACAACCTAATGTGAATTATCTCGAAGAAGATTTGGGTGTGTACTCTATCTTTCATGATGAGGGTGACACAATTCTTAAACCAACTGATTTTGATGATGGCATGTGGCACATGCATTTCTATGAATCATGCTCAAGCGAAGGTAATGGGGCCGACATCATCCATATTCTCCTATAGGTAAAATCAAAAAAAATTCTTATAGGATAGAATTTTCTTGCACAAACAAAGTCATCACGAGTTTGAGGCTTATTGTTGGTCGAAAATGCATATAACCACAGTTTGTGACCTGCTATATAGTTTTTAAGTGATTATTGTTGTGTGAATCATGCGTGAATTTATTCACCAAGAAATAAGTTGCTTAAACTCTATACCCAAGATGTTTGGATGCTCATTTCAAATATCTTATCATTTCGCATCACTCATTTTAAGAGGGAACTTAATTCAATGACTTATAGGTTAGCTGTGTTTGCAACATCTCCTACCAGACAAATTTTACCTCAAAGACCCAATTGTACATTTCAATCTCCATATCATCCTCATATTCCCGATAACGTGGAATCATGGAAAGTATTCCCAAATGATGAAGGCATTTGCGCTTTCACACAAAATGAAGCTGTTTAAGCAAAGAAATCCTTATCGTGAAGATGACAATTTCTAAAGGCTTGGCTCTCGAAAGTTAATTTTAGATGGTGGCGAGGCAACAAAGAAACTCATAGGAGAATTCGAGAAAGGAAGGATTGGTGATCTTGACGATATTGGGACCTTAGAATCTTTGAGAATCAGTAAATTAGGTGCTTGATAAACGATGAAGAAAACAAATTCCTGTTGTGAATTTCAAGATGTTACTACGGTCATCACCGAGGATATTCTTGGTTTTGATCTTGCTCTCATACAACGTACCATTCCTATCAGGAAGGTGTAAAACATGTTAGGAAAAAACAAAGAATATGTACATACAAGCTTGAAATAATACTATTAGGAAAGAATTGGAAAAATTATTAAAAGCTAATATAATCTTTCTGGTTAAGTATTCTGAGTGGGTTTCAAATCTGGTCACTTTTAGGAAGACTACTGGCTAGATCAGATTATTTGTTGATTTTCGCGCATTAAACTGAGCTAGCTTAAAAGATCATTTTTCTCGCCCTAATATGGAAATGATTTTACAACAAGTTCTTGAGGGGTCTCAAATGATATCTTTACTTGACAATTTTTTTGGATAATCGAATCAAGGTAAAAATGATTGATAGGTATAAAACCAAATTTACCACACATTGGAATTGAATTTTCCTGAGCATACCTTTTGACATCTGATTCTGCACGAAAGATATCTGCGGATGAATTTTGACTATATGTCGGTAAAATATCAATGTTATCTTGATGATTTGACTATTTAAAAATGGCTAAGATCATTTTGGTCATCTTAGAAAATTTCTAATGTCACGTTGTAGCACGAAATTTGAAATTTCTTTAAATCCTTCATATCTATTTTTTAGGTGTCATGAAGGCTCCTCGGTCATATTTTTTAGGATTAAGGAATAAGCATAGATCCCTAAAGGATTACTATGATTCTAAACCTTGTTGCCCCCACATCCAAAAAAAAAGTTCAAGCTTTCATGGGAATTTTGTCCGTGGGTTTGTTCTTGATTTTACACTGTACGTCATGGTTAAACGATTGATAATGTTACGAAGCAAAGATTGTTCTTTTTCTTGGAAAAATGATGTCGAGAATGCTTTCCTTAGGATTAATAGAGCAATTAGTTCCGCACCTAGTTTTGGCAAAACCGAATTTTGAAAAGACTTTATCATATATACAAATGCCATAGGAATCAATTTTTATCTCTGCAAGTGACAATAAAACATTGAAAAACCATAAGCTTACATGAAGTGGGTTGTCAGGATAATCAAATACTGCGGCTTGTGCTTTTCCCTCTTGTCAAGGCTATGAGAAATTTTTGTTTATTTTAGGAAAAACTCTGGCCCAGGTAAAGAGTCCCTACTTTGTGTTTTGTTTTCTGACATCTTTCAAGAAAACTTACACATTGGCTTCTTCTAAAAGTGGAAGGTTGTGATGTGACTTGAAGAAATGGGGACGAGACCCTGGCACCTAACGCTAAATAGAAGTGAAAACATTGAACAATAATATGATAATAAAAATCTTTCTATAGATGAGCATCATTGGTATAAAATTTTGGTGTATTATTTGCAGTATCAATGGTGTCTAGATGGGTTGGATCCTCACAAGAGAAGGAGACTCTTCTTGGAAGATTCCAAGTATATCATTTTAAGAGACCTTTTGTTTAGGAGGTCCGTTGATGGTTTGTTACTTTGATTTATGCTTAAATGATGGCCTTACATAAATTGTTACACATGAAATTCATGGATCATCAATTTATGTCATTCACGTTGGTGGCCATTTTTCTACTAAAGCTACTTTTTTTAAAATCATAAGAAATGGTTACTATTGGCCTTAGATATTCTACGATTCCTATAAATTACATAGATATCTTGTGATAAGTGCCAAAAGTACAGGAAGAAAGAACATCTTTTTTCCATACCCTTACAACCTATCCTCTCAAATTTCCCTTTTCTAAATGGGGCCTAGAATTAATTGGTCCTATCAATCCTCCATATTCTCCAGGGAATATCTTTATTTTGACAACTACTAATTACTTTACTAAGTGGACCGAAGATGTCTCTCTCTTAGACACGCACATGATGAGCATGAAATTTCTTTCTTAGAAACTAATATCTTTTCCAGTTCAATATTCTGTGAGATCATTACAAACGGCTGACTGTACTTTCATTTATGCTAAGTTGAATCAGTTTTTAGCTAAGTTGGGGTCAAACATTTCACTTCATCTTCTTATTACCCTCAGGGAAATGGGAAAGCAGAGTCCGCTAATAAGAATTTGGTTAGGATTATAAATAGAATCATAGAATACAAACCTCGTTAGTAGCACACACTTCTCACTTATGCTCTATGGGAAAACCACACAACCACCAAAGCAAGTAAAGGATTTACTCCCTTTCAATTCGTGTATGGCCAGGAGGCTATTATTCCCATTGAACTAGATATTTCCTCCTTATGGTTGATCAAAGAATTAAATTCTTCCAATGTTACCAAAAGGATAAATGCATTGTTAGCTCTAGAAGAACAAAGGAATTTTGCTTTGGAGAACATAAAAAGAAGCAACAGTATGAAAAGTATTTTAACAAATGAGCAAAAGATGCTTTGAATTCAAGATTGATGACCAAGTCCTAATATGGGACTCAACCCATGCTGAAATAGGGATACATTCTAAGTTTCAAAAATTATAGGAATACTTTTCAAAATCTATTTTATCACAGGCACAAACTCATACCTTCTAAAGGTTTGGAAGGAAGCGATTGTTCTCACTACGATTATTAATGGTTCTCAGTTGAAACATTATGTGGAATCAACTTTATCGTTAATGATTTTATAAAAAAGACGGATGTATATAGTCTTTTGTTTTTCTTATTTTATTTTTGGTTTGTTGGGGTTTTCAATATCTGTTGTTTGCTTCGTAATAATATAAATAAAGTTTGGATCATTTTTTCCATCACAATGTCATTATGTAAGTATTGTTGATCGATGAAAATAATATACACTGTTGTCCGCGATGTCTCTTATGCGGGAATTTCCTTTTGCTTTCAATACTGTTGTAGGACAGTTGATTTTGTCTTCTTCCTTGTTTATTTTATCCCTTTCTTCCCTCCATCACGAGATTTAAGAGCATATTAGAAGCATTCTCCTTGTAAGTATAAAAAGTATTATATGTTACGTCTTGTTCAAATGTTATGCATACATGATCAAACCCCCTCATACGTATCACTTTTGATGAGTTATTCCCAAAATCTTGTTTCACTGTTCCCCTTAAACCATCTTTTTCCCCATGTTGCATAATTATTCTTTTCAACAATTTTTCTATCATCTGCTTTATTGATTTGCAAAACCAAACATTTCGATTTCTAAATATGTTGGGAACAAATTTCCACAATGAATTAAGATCAATTTGTTGATGCCCAAAAGCATAACATGGAATCCCTACATGAAAATGGGTTGCAATGCCTTTTTACTTATATATATTTAACAATCATGCAAATGGGTTGCAATTCCTTATTACTTATATATATTTAATAATATACTAAATAGGTGGGACCCCGTTATGTGAATAATAATGAAAGACACTTTTATTTGATTGCGCTCATGACTACCTTGCAAGATGACTCGACAATTTGAAATTCGAAATCGCTTTTTGGATGAATGATGGAGTTTCATGGCAATTTAATTTTAAAAAAGGAAAGGGAAAAATGTTGTTTTAATGAACATTTTGGTTTATTTTGCTACACATATAATTTGACTTGTTGATTTAAACTCCAAGCATGGACTATATATAGATATGACATATCACACTTATTATGTTCTTGTTATTATCATGGACATTGACTAAGTTTTATAAGGTGGCAATGCTTCCCTAGCAAGGAATGTGGGACATAAGATGTATTTTGTGCTATGTGTTAAGCACACACATAAAACTTAGGGGTTTATGGAAGGTGGAAAATTTGACTTTGTATTGAATTGCTATTTGGAAAATATAGTGGATTTTGTGTTGGAGGTATTGGGTGCACTCGTACTGGGCTATGGTTAATGGAATTAATGTAATATACGACGTGCAATTACTGCACATCGCTCTAGCCCTACCTCGAGGTCGCCACCCTCACTTGGTTCACATTTGGTTGATTGCTTTAGTTGGTGCTACCTCCATTTTTCTCGGCCTTGGAAAGAATAGTCGTGTTTGTGGTTTTCCTGGCATTCCCTATATATGTATGATAACTCTTACTACTCCATCCATGAAATATAGCTTCGCTCAGAATAAAATCATAATGTTGTCTCTTATATTTTCTTACAAACTATGTTTTTCCAAAGCTTAAATGAATGCATGTGGGTATCAACTATGGAATGGCATTTAAAGTGGAGGTTCTCCATGTTGGCATTCAAGTGTTTCAAGTTGATGATAGTGTTCAAACTCATTTATGGTCGAATTATGTGATTGCTTTATGTCTAGAATGAATACTGCTTCTGTGCTATGAATGTTGGCAAATTTATGGTAAGTTTTTTGGGTTTCGTGTATCTTCGGTCATTAAAATTCAAGGATTTTGTTTTCTCCGTGAAACAAAAGAACAATTGTTTTTGCTTAATGCTAGTACTCAGTCTTTGGAATACTTGTAGCTCCTTCAAATTATTTTTTAACTGTTTGGGGAATATATTTTCCTTATGGTCGCTATGAGAGGTCTATGGAAAGTCTGTGATAAGAGATGGTTAAATGTTTTTTTGGTACAAACCTTTGTGAAGGTTTCACCTTTGCGTTCGCCTAGACCTCGGTTCTTTTATTAATGTATGGAAATTACGAGTTTCAAACTTTGGTCTTGATGTATGTTATAAGTGATTAACCTGACACTGGGAATATTTGTTATTTGCATTAAATATTGGTTCATTGGTTGATTATCCACGGGGGTTTTGGTCGATTTTGAAAACTGTATAATGTTAAAATGAATGAACACCAGTTGCACATGGGTTTTGAACCCAGTCTGTTTACGCAAAAAATATTAAAGTTGTGATACCAACGTTGTATGGTGAAAGATCAATGGCTTAGGTCATGTTCTCAACCTCCCACACACACTTGATGTAGTCTGGTTTTAATTGTGTTGAATGTCTCTGTTAATTATCTTTCCTAAAATCTCTGTTGATAAAAAGAAAAGGAAGTGGAAATTTGTACAGTTGACAATCCTGAATATTTCCTGGGGTTTTATATTGGATGGTATGAAAACAACTGTGTGTTGGATTTGACTTACTAAACAGAGAAAAGTTTTGGCAATTATTTTAGTAATGGTGATGACATTTTTTGGATATCATTGCATATAATAGAACAATAATCATTTTTCCCTTTCATTATACCATTTTTCGCTCATTATATCCCCCTTGCCTTCCCAAATACGTTTAAATCATTCCGTGTTCTATTATTGTGAAATTTAAATTCATTTTGAAAAGAGAAAAGACTAAGCTAATGACTGGTGTTTAAAAGTTGAACATGTATACAATTTCTGTTACGTATGCATTTGCTTGAATAGTACTCATTGGTCATTTCCCATCCATGCTACCAATTTTCACACATTATAAGCCCCTCATCTTCCCAATAGCCCTACCACTCGCTGTTCAAATGGAAATTGATTGTTGAGTTTTAAGAAGTTGATGGATGGATTGCATGTGCTTCTGTGGTGAATAATAGAGCCAACATTTTGATTTTATTTAGGTAGAGTATTGATGCATGGATTGTTAATAGTTTTCATGACATGTTGGAATATTGCTTCAGGATGAGCTTCTTTAGCAGGGGAAACAATGGCAGAGGTGCCAATAGAGGCAGAGTAAATTGGCAGAGGGGCCATAAAAGGTTGCGGTTTTCAATACATTTTGATGTTGATCCACATGAATTAAATCATCTCTTTCAAGCTGTGTTCTTCAACCTAGTTGTCCATGGGATCCTTCATCCCCGACCTGAAATACCCCCCTTCCAACCACATCAAAAATTTTCTGGTATCCGTGTTCCCCCTCATGTGTCTATGCAACCAGAGGTGCCAGCCAATGATGGTTGGCAAGATATTGTCCATCAGTCTGCTGCTCATCACCATGGTTGGCCTACTATGTCTTTGCCATTACCCCCTCCTCCACCACCTAAAAATCCAAATCCCCAAGCTACTCATGTTATCTCACCAGTGCAGTCTTCTCATGCTAGTAAGAGGCTAAAAACTGATGTTCCCAATCCCGAGCAAGATAAAGGAAAATGAGTGGCCACTCCCTCCAAGTCATCCAAAGAGTCCTCTGAATCTGTGTCTTCACGTTTTCATCTTAAAGATGATTGTTCTCACGTTATCAGTGAAGTCCAACCTCAAGGTTTCAATCAACCTAAGGCTGTAACAAAAAGATCAAAAGAGAAAAACAATGAAAGGATTCCAAATGCCTCTCATAGTAAAGATGGTTTTTAATGATGATTAATGTTATTTTCTATTTTGAGGACAATCTTTTTACTTTGACAATATTTTGGACAACAAGCATATATTTAGGAAGTTTTTTGGACATCATGGATATAATACTATTTTTGGATATGGTCATATTATATTTTGTTGATATTAAAATATATGATAAAAAATATGGGAACGAGAGTTACAAGGAGGATATTTGAATCAAATGATTCGGGTTTTATATTTCATGTTTGATGATTATTAAAATAAATAAATGGGAGTCACAAGGGGTCCCACATATTTAGTTATTATTTAATTAGACCCTTATTTATACATATTATTATTATTTGTCTCAACTAATTATTTAAGATAATTAGGCTTAACTAAAGAAAGATAGTTGAACTACCATAACTTATTGAGAAGGAATAAAAGCTCAATCAAATGAAGAGACAAAGGAGGAGAAAATAGATGGAGAACTTTAGCCATAAGGTTTTCTCTATACTAGTGAGATACTTTTATCTTTCATTCCTTCTGAGTTTACTAGAAGGCTTAACTATCTTGATGACAACAAGGTTTTATTGAAGGTAGCATGATTCAAAACTGAATCATATATTTCAGTAGCTTGTTTTAAAGGTGCATGCTTTATCTTTGGTAGTTTGTGTGTTCTTGTCTGTTTATAAATTAAATTTTATTACTGATAAATAATATTTTGCAGAGTCAAGTGACAACATTTTGTAGCAAGTTGATCCAAATCTTTAGCTTCAATTTTCTTTTGTTGTCAGAGTCTTTTTGTATGGTGCCCATCAAAGGCTTCTAAATATGAATTTGGTCCCTACCTTCGCAGGGCTTTGTAAAGAGAATTCAGTTTTGTATCTCAAAATGAAATCAATACAAAAATCAGTTTTTTGATTTTGGTCTCACATATGTATTTTGATGATCTGGTTCATTTTGTTTTCTTTTATCTCCATGTACACACTTATGTAATTTCTGTACACACTCATGTAATTTATGTTTAAGTTTATTTCTTTTTCACACAATTACATATAAATATAAAACAAACCAACCTTGGTCCCTTGTACTTAATACCTATGGATTAAGTGATTGTCTTTTTGTTTTAAGGCTATAAACCGCAGGTGACATTCCCAACTATCTTGCCTTAGCCCAGTAAGATCTGAAAATGTTTGAGTAAGATTCTCTATACCTTTTCCTCAATAGGGTGGTGAGGAACACTTTCCTCGGTAAGAGGGACTATTGAATTAAATTAATAAAGTACCTAGGACAAGTGTTTCTCATCACCTAGGTGCCTAGGGGTGATAAAGTTTCCAATGCGGTCCCTAGTGCATTAATTTCACGTGAGATGAAATTAAAAGAGACTTTATGAAAATTAAGTGAAGTGGGTGAGTGAAAAGACATTTGATCTCAACCATCCATCTAATCTATCCTCCACCGTTAGATTAGATGCCC
>SNQJ01S0094856.1:9963-32147 GCA_010110895.2 Picea sitchensis
AGTTCAAGGACAATGACATCAATGCCATGAGTATCATAGTGGACTCTGTAAAAGACCACTTGATACCCTACATCTCTCATCTTGACTCATCTAAGAAGATGTATGATGCCCTAACTAACCTCTTCTCAGTCAGAAACATTGGAAAAGTAATGAGTTTGAAGAATGAGCTCCGTGACATGAAAATGAATGATGATGACATCATAACATCATACTTTGTAAGAATCTCTCAGTTAAGAGATCAACTACAAGCTATTGAAGAAATTGTTTCAGAAAAGGAACTGATAAATATAGTACTCAATCACCTTCCCAGGACATGGTATGCTTTTGCCACAAGCATGAACACAAGAAAGGAGTATCCCACATTTGAAGAACTTTGGACTTCTTGTGCACAAGAAGAATCAATGATTAATGCAAAAGAGAAATCCCGAAATAAATACGAAGATCAAGCCTTCACAACAAAGTTCAAGAATTTTAGGAATAAGAAGAAGTTCGGCTTAAGGAAGAAACCAAATCAAGAAAAGGATATCTCAAAGATACAATTCTTCAATTGTTGAAAATACGGTCACTACAGGGACCACTGTCCCGAGTTAAAGAAAAAGGAAGGAAACAGATGAAGCATCTGTTGTCGAAGAAAGGGAACCCTTAAAGAAGGCCAAGCAAGATAAAACAAACTTCTTCTTCTAAGTCAAGGTAACAATATTCTTCAAAGTTCTTTTACATACCATGTTTACATAGTTTTTGTACATATCATGTATATCTATTTCTTAGAAGATAAGATGTTCAAGTAAAACAACACCTATGGAAGAACAACAAGATAAGGATTGCTATCACGATGACTATAAGTCAAGCAATACACATGAAAAGATGAAGTACGTTGACAATATTTGGTAACAATTCCCGTGGAAGCTATTATATAAGTAACAACTATCAGATAAGCCAAAATCAGAATCAAACATGAAGAGACCCAGAAGAAGTCAAAACAGAAAGAAGTCAACAATCAAGAGGAAATTAGAAAAAGACTTGTGACACTTTGCAGAAGGCAATAAGGATGCACATAGAAGCGTGGAATCTCTTAGATGGAGGGAGATAATTATATAATTCCAAAAGAAGAGCATGCATTCATGCATGAAGCAACGATTAGGAGGGAGCTAATCCTAAATTATATGATCCATTAAGGATTATGAAGTATCTGTCCATGTTCCCATTGAAAATAACAACCATGATAAGAAACACGTGTTTAGTTTGACTCTAGAAGAAGTCTTCTTCGAAAAGAAGCCTTAAAGTATCCTTGGTTGTCCATCTACATCCATGATCCTATGATGAAAGGAAGAAGTTGGAATCTTCAGGGCATGGAATATATAGAAGACCCCATGGACCCAAGAGCTAAAGAGAGACATGAGAAAGAACATGAAGATTCCAAGAAAGAAAGAAAAGCAAGAACAACCAATTATTATACCGAGAATCACAAGATTACTAGCTTGGTTTGAACCCACTAAGAAGCAATTGAGCAGAAGAAATGAAAGTTATGATAAAGAACAATGAATGTAAGAAAATGTGAAAACGACTTTTGAGTGGAAGCATTGCAAGATTCAGAGGTTTTTCCAGAAGGATGGAGAAGACTATGACAACAACTTGTTCCAGTAAACCAGATATACCTCTTGTAGTATCCATGGATTGGGATTTACATGTAAAAGACTGTTCTTCCCAATAAAGCAAGTGAGAAAGAAGCTTATACTAGAAAGAGACCCATGTGTGCAGATATAATAAGACCTTGTATGGATTCAAACAACTTGATTCAGAGTATCTCATATACAACAAAAGCACGGTGAAAAATTTCTATGACAGAGATAATGTATCAGAATAGTTACTCAGAAGTCTGGGATGATGGATTGCTAATCCATGGAAAACTCTCATGATGACAAAAGAAGTGCTACTTGGATATGTTTCAGTTTGAGCCTTGCCACGATGTCATGAGCTAGCGGGAAACATAAACGTTGAAATCTACCATGATATATTGTAATGAACAAAGCTATATGAAGCCTTCAGAGAAAACCAGTGTTTCATGACAAATCGAAGTACATTAATATCAAGCATGATATTCTCCGTGATGAAGTGCAAAAAAGAGAAGTGGTTTTCCAATATATCTCCACAGATGAACATATAACAAATATTTTGGTAAAGCCTCTGTCCAAGATGAAAAGTTTGCGTACTTAAGAAACAAGCTGGGGCTCGTGGAGACAAATTCCTTATTTGAAAAGGAAGAGATTACTCCTAGGTTGGGAGGGAGCACTGATATGTTGTTGATTTATGGACAATCATTTTTCAGTTTGAAAAATGGTCCAGGATGAGCAGTTCCTTTCCAGTTCGGAAAGTGGTTTGAGATTTCCGACGGATAGGCATTTTCCAGTTGGGAAAATGGTCCAGATCAGACCGTCATTTTCGTAATGAAAATGGTCCAATAGATTGATGATGTACCATAGGCAACGATTCCCCTTGTGGTCAGTGTGGGGGAATGGTATAGGACAATCATTCTTCTTGGCAGTCACTCGGAGTAGTGGTCAAGTAGAATGGTCAGCCTCGCCAGGCAGTCATTCTTTCGAAGTTCACAGTTGTGAGCAATTTTGAAGAATGATCCGTTTTGGAGGTTGGTGCAGGACAATCATTCTGTAGGGCAGACTCATTCTATCCAGGTTGCACTATGATTAGTGCCAGAGGAATGGCCCGGTTAGGTGAATGGTCCAGATTCAACAATCAGGGACAACCATTCCCTAGGGCAGACCCATTCTCTCCAGGTTGCACTATGATTAATGTTGGAGGAATGGCCCAGTTAGGTGAATGTTCCATGCTCAGGAATCAGGGACAATTGTTCTTCAATGCTTGAGAAGAATAGTCCATATAGCCCATGGATGATGTTTTTCCTCCTGAGGGCAGATGCTCTTCAAGATCTCACAGATGTGAATGGAAGAATGTCTTAGATGACTCAATTTGTATTATGATATTGTTATGCAGGTTGATATCGGATGATATGATTACTGTGGAGACTGTATGTCTCTGGACAATAACTGTATGCCACTGTGGTGGATGTGTTCTACTGGTTGTGACTATGTGTCACTGGTTAAATGTCTGTGTGTTACTTGGTGTGGTTGTGTACCACTGGATAGTAGTTCTGTACTACTATGGATAGACACAATTGTGTTCTATTGAATGGCATTGTTCTGATTGCCATGAAGACTATCAGTAGTGTTGGAAATGATTACCAGCTAGATGGATAGTCAATGTGCTAGTGGACATATATTCTCCAGGCGACAAATGGTCCAGGACAATTATTCTTCTAGGATGTATGTCCGTATTAGAAGAATAGTCCTTGTATCCCATGGCATGGCTTCCAACATTCGTTGGAACAATTATTTTTATAGGACATATGTCCAGATTAGAAGAATGGTTCTTATATCACTATGTGGAGTAATTAACTTATTCAACATCGTGCCTGATTACTCAGATGGAGTATGGCTTTGAGAGATGATGCTATCAGATGATACTGATAGTGATGATGGTGCTCATGATTTTATCATGAGATAGCTTGTGTGGCTATGATGACACTACCGATTGAATGGTATGTTTGTGATCAAGACCATTGCCTTCGATACCTCCTTAGCTAGAAGGGAGTGTTGATATTATGGTAGCTGTGGGAGGTATTAACCTCCATGTGTAAGTCTGACAAGAATAGAATATTCCAAGAAGCAAAAAGAAACCCTAAAGCATTGGATATAACCCTAGAAGACAAGTCAGCTAAAGAAAATAATTTAATATTGAGTCTTTAGCCTCCAGAAAGATAAGTCGGCCCAAACAACTAAGAAATAACAGTATAAATACATGATGCCATAGATCATTTGTACACACATAGCTCGCAACCGCAGAAATCTAATGTGCACTACATAAATTTAGTAAGTGCGCAAGTTTGGAGAGTAGCTGCAACTGCATCTACTGCAACTTGTATTTTCGGTTTTAGGCTTGGACTTTCTCTTGGTTATGGTTTGGAATTTCTGCCTTGTGCGCTAGCTCTGGAGAGAGGTACACTACATTGATTGGTTATTAGGCCTAGGGTTTTCTTCCAGAATTATTCTTTGTCAATTTTAAGGTGCTCGGGGGTGGCTTCGACCTATGGTTGGGTGACAATATTGCTGTATTGTCTATGGTTAAACGATCACACCTATTTTTCTAATAGTTTGTAGGTAGAATAACCTTAGGGGACAGTTTGTAGCAAATGTGTCATCGAGAAGCCAAAGCTAGGATGGCTAATTGGGAAAAGAAAGGACAACAATTGAGCTGAGATGAAATACAGTGGTTGATAAGGGAATATATACATGCAATAAGGATATAATAACTAAGGAGTGGTAAGAACAAAGGATTGTAGAGGTCCAAGCCATAAGGAGAAGAATAAATAGCTAGAGGAGAAAGAAGACGTGAAAGAAGAAAAACATAGAAGAGGTCCCAACTGTGGATGTAGCTCCAACTAAAGAAGGAGTGCAACTAAGAAAAAGTGGATATATGTTATCTAGAAGTAGTCCTAGGGGAAGAGGATAATTTATTTGAAGAAGATGAAATTATCATATAGAGGTTGATGATTAGAATTGCAAGACGAAGAAGATATCAATGTGTTTAAATTTATGGCATAGATGGAGCACAAAGATTAAATTGTTGAAGAGGATGAGGCCAATACAAACTATATAATAGTTGGTAGAGAGGAGTCGACATTGTACAATGTGGCTGCATTTGGAATTGTTTGAATGGAGCAGGAAGATGAATGTGAGAAGGAGAAAGAAGACACTGCAATTTATTGTAGACCTGAAAAAGATAAAAACAAATTGAGAGTTGGTGAAAAAATTGCTCTAATGACCTTTTAAGTTGAAGTGAAGAAGGATGAAGAAATGATGGGAAAAACAATATTTTCCTATGAACATTATTATTGAATTAATTTCAACATTTGGGTAGATTACGAAATCCTACTCCTACTAAATGAAACCATTGATTCTAAATTAAATGAAATTTCCTTTTTAGTAAAATATAACTAAATTCTAAACTGAAAGGTAGTAAATCCAAATGAAGGTTAAATCAAAAGCATACAATTTTACCTTTTACTACACCCATCGTACATCAATCATTAATAGTATTATTTTAATAACTACTATATTTTGAAATGATACTAGTGTATGCATGTAAGGTATGTATGTGTATATGGGGCATGCATAGCTTGTGCATATACTACTGATAACAATCATCACTTCTAATGCATAGTTTCTATATGCGGTCATCCAAGCATTCGAGACAATAATCCTTTAAACACAACATCAAACAATCTTACTAACTAAGTCACAATAATCCAATATAAACTGAAAATTACACCAAGATTATCATAAATTAATTAAGCAAGTGTTTAAGACACAAAATGAACTAAGTATGGAATTAATTTGGCATTTCTAATTCCCAACAACATTTTTAACTACTCCAAATCATTTGTCCTCCCTAACCTACTTCCATCTTCCACATCCTATCCTTTCTTCTATTGCAATACGTTGGAGCATCAACTATATTGCCCTAACCCCATATAGAACCCATAAGTGGAAGTGTCAATTATATTGACCAAGCTTCCCCAACAAAAAATCGATATTCGCCATCACACCTATAAGGGAGCATGGATTAACATGACCCTCCCACAAATTCAGGTTTCATAGAATAAATGGTGGTTAAGACCAACACCCTTCTTGATAGAACTAGGGTCAACACTTGATTAGGACCACACTAAGTTGTTGTTGCGGTTATTAGATCCACATCATCAAATTACTAGCTTGGGCATCTGTGCTTTCTATAAAACCTACACCTGCCCACATATAATATCAATGTATTGAACCAATATATAAATAATGAATTAATGCTTCATAGCACACCATTCCTCTTTCAATGTCCACGACATCTATGTAACTCTAGTATCAAAATTATCTGGCCATCACTTAGCCCATTTAACATGTAGGTTAGTTTTTCCAAAACACAAGATCGTGCATAACCATATAAACATGTATATGTGATTGGCGTGTTACTCAACAATGAACAACATGCACAAGTTAGCTTATTTATCATGTGCATGGTACCTATTGATTCATTTCAACATATAATTCAATCGACATCCATGTACTATAATCTTTCATTTAAATTTGATTGCTAGAAGTAAATCACACAACGACCATCATTAATAACATAAACAATAAACTATACATAAATTCCACATATAAGCAGATCCACATGTCCTAATAATATTGTTTCATCGTTCTAACAGAGTTCAACAAATAATAAGGAAATATATAAAAAAAATAGGGCATAATGTAGTTTAGATATTGTTAGATAATAGGGAAAATAGGGAAAATAGAAAAACAATGTACTTTTAAAAAATTTCTATCCACTAGATCAGCATAGAAGATAAGCAGATCTGAAATAAACAATATTTCTGAGTACAAAATAAACTATAGCTTACCTCCATAATCAATGAGAAGTGCACGTGTCACATGTGTAGATGTATGCCTCTGTAAGTATGCTCAGATGAAGTTTAGGTTCATAGATCAAACCTCTAGGGTTTGATCTCTGTCAAAAGAACTGTGGGACAGATTTTCCATGGATAGTAAACCCCAATGGAAACAACAATAATCCAAAGTCATAATAGAAAATAACTCGAATAGGAAAACCCTCCAATAAATAGTGATAACATAATAAGGAAATCAATCACAAGAGAAACCTCAGGCCAAGACAACAAGTAAAACAACTATAAGAGAACACTCAGATCATAAGAAAGCACTCAGATATGGACAACAAGTAAGAGGACCCTCAGATCTGGAATACAAGTGACAAACCCTCCATAAGCAGACACAAACTCAGATCTGGAATACAAGTGTCAAACCCTCCATAAGCAGACACAAAATCAGATATGGAATACAAGTGTCAAACCCTCCATAAGCAGACACAAACTCAGATTTAATACAAGTGTCAAACCCTCCATAAGCAAAGGAAGATACCAACAATTGAAACAATAAGTAGAAAACCCCCTCAAAAGAAAACACCAACAAACATAAAGAGTAAATGCACCCACTGATAGTTACAACAAAGAGAGATCCAACAAAACCTGTCACAAAATGGCAGCCAAGGGAAGGGAGGCACCCATAGCCTCACACACAGAGCGGAAACCACAAATAATGGAGGCACTCGTAGCCTCACACACACAATGACATCCACAAAGAAGGGCCGTGACACCCATACTCAGCCAAGGGACAGTCCACGACTCCTTCAAGAAGTCATGGGATAGTTCATGGCATCCACAAGAGAGATCTCAGTGAGCATAGGCAACAAAGGCAGAATGAAAGAGGTCCAACACATCATAACCAAGCAAGTAGAATAAACCTAAAGTTCCCAGCCAACAAGTGTGCAAGTAATACCTCAAATCTAAAATAGAGGGTTTACTAGAGAAGTCGTACCATAACCAAGAAAAACTAAACTAAGGTAGCCACAACAAGTTTAGGAAGTGTGAGGAGAGTGAGTGTAAGTGAGTGTCCAAATACAAAGGGTAGGGTCTAATTTATAGTTAGGGAGAGAGGTTAGGGTAATTAGAATTACATTTAATTATTGACATTTAATTAATATAAATATTAATTAATATGTCAATTAATATCTAATTAAAACTCTAATTACATAAATAAAATCCTCATCACATAAAACAAGAGTGAAAGCAAAACAAGAAGGGGTTACCTTTTAAGACAAAGACAAGGGGAATTACATAATGGAAAAACATGTCCACATGAGTCTCTATCACTGCATAAGGGGGTACATCAACAATGTGATCAGGTCCATCTTCATAGACACTTCTAGATACATCCCAGGAGAGAGGAAGATAATCACACATCAACTCATCTTGGTATTACACCAATATATACTTGGTCAAGAACCAGGTTGCCCCAGAACACATATGGGGGACCTAGAACACATCTAGGGTCTTATCCACCAAGGTACAAGACCACAGATCAACCCATGCATTAAGCAAGGGTTCCTTGGAACACGTCTAGGGGCCCTAGACACATCTAGGGACTTATCTCAACCACCAAGGAACATATCCAAGTATCAATCCAAGCACTAAGTAAGGATTCCCTGGAACACATCCAGGGGCCCTAGACACATCTAGGGACTTACTGCTTGGTACAAGACCAAGAACCCCAATCATCTACTGGGGGACCTCACAAGGGTCTTTCTACTTGGTTCTAGACTAAGAACCCCAATCATCTACTGGGGGCCCTCACAAGGGTCTTTCTGCTTGGCTCTAGACAAAGAACCCCAATCATCTATTGGCGTCCCTCACAACGATCTTTATGCTTGGTTCTAGACCAAGAAACCCTAGGAGTGTGTTGGGGGCCCTAGTCTACAATTAGGGTCTTTTCCATCCTCTAGAGAATGTGGCGCAAACCCCAAGTCCCTTCTCCTTCTCCTTCAGGGCTGCTCGACCTCCTAGTCTAGGATCGTTCAAGTCATCAAACCGAATGGTTTGTCGGGCTCCTGATGGAACCAATTTAACTTGACACATGCCCTTTACTTTCTCGGCACAGGTTGTGTGGCCCCCGTAGACCCTCTCCTTAGCGCTTTTCAATTCTTAACGCCAACGGAGGCTAGCTCTATGTGCTAGGTTCCCTCCTTGATGTGACCATAGACTATGATCGTGGGCTCGCTCCCTTCATGACCCCGTGCTTCAGAACTTTCGCGAACTACTTACTCCCTTTTCCCCGATTCTCGAATCATCGAATTCTTTGGGACCAAATCTATGGTCCACGTTCCTCTTACGATCAACGGTTGATATCAAGTCGCGAGTTTGGACTTAGCGAAGATCCTTGTTTGCTCTCGACAACCTCCCGAATTTCTTGCTCCTAAACTTCTCGATCTTCTGCCACCTGTCTCCTCCAACGATGGGCGATTTCACAACCTTCGAGACTTCAACAAGCCCTCGACCCCTTTGCACATTTGTGAAAATTTCTCTTTCGATACTTGGGTTATCCTCGAACTCCTTCTGCACTCCTTGCAAAGTTCTACGCATGCTCTTCTGCGACTTTGCTTGACTTGAAAACCTTCAAGGTTCTCCATTCCTTTATGAACTTTCTCTTGCCCTCCTGGCAGTTTATTGCTCTTCCTCCTGAGCTTGTAAGATGGAATTACAGTCTCCTGGGCGCACTCCTTGTGCTCGACTAAGATTTTCAAGGGCTTCTCCCTTGGCCTATCTGAGCATATTAAGGCATCTCCTTTCCTTTGTCGATGCACTCTTGCAAATCCTTCCTTCCTCAGAATGTTCAACAATTTTGGGATTCCATTAAGGATTCCAACACTTCAGAATGTGTTGTTCTTGTGCATGCTCACACTAGCTCGATGCCTTCCTGGCATAGTCTTACAGAGTATTCAGTAACTCTGCGTTGTGTTTCCCCACACACAGTCTTTCTTTCCAAGGCACTTAACCACCTTGAAATTTCCTCCCAAGTCTGTGAATCAACCTGGTGTGCCCTCCTGACAGTTTCTCTTTTGAATCCAATGAGTTCAGACACACACTCCTTGTGTCAGCTCACAAAGTTTGCACCCTCTATCACACACTCCTTGCACTTAGCCTAGAGAACCAGAATTAATTCAACACACTTACAGATATAAAACTGTATCTCTATCCCTGCAGACGATTTCTAACATTCATCTACAACTCAAATGCATATAGATGACATTCCTAACACAATATCCATTACACAAAAATTGATAACAGGAAAAACTTTCATTTTCTATTAATGGTGGAATGTCAAATTAAAATAGTGGAGTCCGAGCTACAACTGAGTCTCGACTCTCTGTGTTTCTCTCCCTATCGCCTATGCATCTACCTACAACCCCTTACAACCCTCTCAACTTCTCTCCTTTGTGCAACAATACAAAGATTTTTTTACAAGAGGGGCTCGACGAGCTTCCCTCCAAACTAAACTAGCGGTGTCAAATCACCATTCAAAACGCTTGTCTAATGGGAAAATTACAATGATGGAAATCTGCTCCAAATAAGATGTATATCCCTCCTATCGTCAACCACTTAATGGTGACCTTATCTCCAGCTTGTGTGAAGTCACAACTTGGTTCTTCCATCTTGTCCTCATTAAATGCTTGGATCACGCTTTTGATTCTCAAGGCAAAATGAGAGGGCGACGCATCTCCCTTTCTTGAATGTGCACCATGCGTGCTAATCGGTTGGCGCGTGCTGAGGTGGAGTGATGCTCCTGCATCATTGTCCACGGCTACGAAAATCATGAGCTCCTGCTCATGATATTTCCAACTTGGTTGAAATCCTCCTGGATCCCAAACTTTCTCTTGGAGCTGTCTCTCTGCTCCTCTACTTTGTTGCTTTTTCCCCTGCATCATTCCCACTACTCGTGCAGGTTTTCTTTTGTCCAGCTTCTCCTTGTTGATCGCTTCCTCTGCTGATCCCAATATCAACTTCCTTATCTCCTCAACTACCTCGTCCAACTGCTCCATCGGCTGGCTCTCCTTTTGCAGACTAGCTTGCTGCATTTCTTCCTTTTCCATGGGTAAATCACACCGGTCTCCCATGTTATCTTTTTCATATCTTGTGACGTTAACTTGCCACTTTGCTGCAACCTCCACTTCTGCAGTCTCCTCCTCACTGGGATTCTGCTCAACTATTACTTCTGATAGATCGACTCCTGTCAGTTCTTCGGATGGTTCCTTTCCAGCTTCCTCCAGCCGCAACTCGTGCTAGTGTGTCTCCTATGGCATGGCTATCTTATGGCAGTCACCTTCTGGTTCCAGACTGTCTAACCAATCCTCTAGTGCCTTTAGCTCCATCTCCCACTGGGTGAGTAATCCAACTGGGCGTTCTCCTTCTGTTGGGACATAATTCAGTATATGTTCCTCCTCCTCCATGACAGTCTCAGTTTGCTGTCCTTCTGTCGCATCTACAACATCTCTGCTAGCCTCTCCTTGGCCTCTTGGTAGGAATATCTTGACCCCCCCAATGATTAGAATGATCCCTTGATCCTCCTCCTCGATGGTGGAAGTTTTCAAATTATCATTGTCTTCATTCACACGGTTCACATCTTCATGCAAATCTCCATATGAGTGAGGTCTTTCTTTTGCTTCCTCCTCATTTGTCAACACCCTCTGACGTGAAATCTCAGCTGAGCTCATTTCTCCTCCCTTTCCCACTTGGCAATTTGGGATGTCTCCTCTGCCCACCTGGTAGTTTATGAGATCCACTGATCCCTTCCCATTTCCCACCTGACAACCTACGAGACCTCTGCCAGATCTCTTTCCCTCATTACTAATGCTTTAAACATACCTCAACCATCTTTTTAACACCTGTTGCTGCCCTCTGGCCAACAACTTCCAAACATGCGATTTAGTTGTCCTCTTCAAAGGCCATTCATACCTCCAACGCACGTTTGCCTCCTGCTGCATCTTGAATGCTATCTTCTCCATCTTTGCCCAGATTTCACTGAGCTCCTTGTCCATCTCCGCTTTTCTCCTCTGAAAATGGAATTCTCCTCGACCACGTTTATGACCTTCAATGGCCATTCTGCTTCACCTTCAGTTCATCACCCGCTGCACACCTTGCAACAGTCTCCACAGAGCGTTTCACTCTGTCTCTCTTCACCTTTGCCTATAATTTGCAAATAACCCTTGCTCTGATACCACTTCTGGCGCAAACTCCAACCCCCTTCTCCTTCTCCTTCGGGGTTGCTCGACCTCCCGGTCTAGGATCGTTCAAGTCATCGAACCGAATGGTTCATCGAGCTCCTGATGGAACCAATTTAACTTGACAGAGGTCCTTTACTTTCTCGGCATAGGTTGTGTGGCACCCACGGACCCTCTCCTTAACACTTTTCAATTCTTAATGCCAACAGACACTAGTTCTCTGTGCTAGGTTCCCTCCTTGATGTGACCATGGACTATGACCATGGGCTCTCTCCCTTTGTGACCCCATGATTCAGAAGTTTCATGAACTACTTCCTCCCTTTTCCTCGATTCCCGAATCGACAAATTCTCCGGGACCAAATCTACGGTCCACGTTCCTCTTACGATCAACGGTTGAGATCAAGTCGCGAGTTCGGACTTCGCGAAGATCCTTGTTTACTCTCGGAAACCTCCCGAAGTTCTTTCTCCCGAGCCTCTCAATCTTCTGCCACCTGTCTCCTCCGACGATGGACGATTTCACGGCCTTCGGGACTTCGACAAGCCCTCGACCCCTTTGCACACTTGCACAATTTTATCTTTCGAGACTTGGGCTATCCTTGAACTCCTTCTGCACTCCTTGCAGAGTTCTACAAAGGCTCTTCTATGACTTTGCTCAACTTGAAAACCTTCAAGGTTCCTCGTTCCTTTATGAACTTTCTCTTTCCCTCCTGGCAAAGTCTCACAGAGTATTCGGTAACTCTGCATTGTGTTCCCCCATACACAATATTTATTTCCAAGGAAATTAACCACCTTGAAATTTCCTCCTGAGTCTGTGAATCAACCTAGTGTTCCCTCCTAACAATTTCTCTTCTGAATCCACTGAGTTCAGACACACACTCCTTGCGTCGACTCACAAATTTTCCACCTTCTGTCGCGTAGTACTTGCACTTAGCCTAGAGAACCAGAATTAATTCAACACAATTACAGATAGAAAGTTGTATCTCTATCCCTGCAGATGATTTCTAACATTCATCTACAACTCAAATGCATATAGATGGAATTCATAACACAATATCCATTACATAGAAATTGATAACAGGAAAAACTGTCATTTTCTATTAATGGTGGAATGTCAAATTACAATAGTGGAGTTTGAGCTACAACTAAGTCTCGACTCTCTGTGTTTCTCTCCCTATTGCCTATGCATCTATCTACAACCCCTTACAACCCTCTCATCTTCTCTCATTTGTGCAACAATACAAAGATTTTTTTACAAGAGGGGCTCGACGAGCTTCCCTCCAAAATAAACTAGTGGTGTAAATTTACCATTCAAAACACCTGTCTAATGGGAAAATTACAATGATGGAATTATGCTCCAAATAGGATGTAGATCCCTCCTACCGTCAACCACTTAATGGCAACCTTATCTCCAGCTTGTGCGAAGGCACAACTTGGTTCTTCCAGCTTGTCCTCATTAAATGCCTAGATCACGCTTTTGATTCTCGAGGCAAAATGAGAGAGCGACGCCTCTCCCTTTCTTGAATGCGCACCATGCGTGCTGAGATGGAGCGACGCTCCTGCATCAAAATGGCTCTTGCTACTGCATCAATTTCAACAGATATCAAAGTCAAAATGGGTCATTATATTATCTAACCTACATAACATATGCCACAAGTGCAACTAACCCTCCCCACTCACCTATCTTACCTACCTAACCTACCCCACTAACTCAATTAGCCTTTGTAGCTAGCCCATGTAATGCACTAACCTACCTAACCCACCTATCCCTTATCATACCGAAAGAGCAACAAACGCACAGTGGGTGATGGATTCCTAACATGCCCAACCTCTATGCTCACTTACAACCATTTATGTTTCACCCAAGGTCTACAATTTCTCTTCATAGTAATGATTTGGTCAATTTCTAGAATGGTTCATGGTTAGTAATGGATAATATAACATGAGAGGTCTAGAGAATGAACATGTGAGTGATGAAATGAATGCCAAAGAGAACGAGTGAACACCGATGAGAGAAATGAGGGAAATAATTGTTGACATTACTTCTGATTTGAGGAATGCACGACTCTTACACTTCCCATTATGATTGTACTTAGCCAATGCTTCCATAACTAAATGACATAACTACCCACAAAACTCTTATGATTTTCATTCATTGATAGGTTTTATAAGTCAAAGGAGGTGGATGGATTCATTTAAGGCACATGGTAAAAAAAAGATGAAATCTAACGCTGACACATGGAAATAAAGGATTTACTTTCCCATGGGCCCCCTTTCTTCTTCCCTTGTGGTGATCCAAAACTATATTTGTAATAAACATTGAATGGATTGAATGCTCAACAAGAAAGAAAACTTGGAAAAATTATAAGGTGTGCTATGGAAGTGAAGCTAAAGGATACAAGTTTGATGACAAGGCCATAAGAAGTGGTTGATAGTGTGAAGGGCCCTATGTTTGTCTAATCCACTACTTCTCACCTCCAAGTGTTGCATTTCCAATGAAAGCGAAAAAATAATTCAAATAAATTAAAGAAAGGAGAACTCGACCCAACCTGGAAGTGAATCAACCCACAAAGATGCTCGTTCTCCAGTAGACCACTCAGTCACAACAATAAAGAGTATGGCCCAATCAAGAGATTCTTCCCACAATAAATACCACTCGACCTCTAATAAGAAAACTTGCCTGGATTTGAAGGGATCAAACCCATCACTCTGAAGTCGGCCCAACCAAACAAGGATTCAACCTCAAACCAATGAAATCGGCCCATACAACACTCAGTTCGGTCCAACAAGGAAATGGCTGTCCCCAACCGCTATATGCCGATCCCTTGGTCAAGGAACTCGACCTCTACACAAGAAAATTCAGTCCAACACATGAAGAGATCACCCAACAATGATATTTCGACCTCTTGGCCAAAGAACTCAACCTCTACACAGGTAAAACTCAGCCACAATATGGGAAGACTCAACCACCAACACAAGAAAAGAAACCACGAACCAATTCACCATCCTCAAGAAAAATCAACTTCTACCCAAGAAAACTTAGTTGCCAAATAATGAAATATCGGTCACAGTAAAACACAATGAAAATATCCGAGTGATCTTCTCTCCACGACCAACTAGGGTGGATGGCTCACCACTAAAACCAAGTTTTCTCTCTAGGGTTTTTCATCCCAAGAGCCAAAAGCCACAAGAGCTCCTCAAATTCATTTTTAGAAAAATAACAATGCATAATGAGAGAGGACACCCTCTTTCCTATTTTATTTCTTCGTTGATTCTTTTTTGACCCTTTTACCCTTTTAATAAAGTAACGTGACTTTATGAGCTCAAAGTCACTTAAAACACGTTTTCCCTTTATCACTCAATGTCACTTTTAAAAAAAATTATTTTTCCTCCTTGTTGACATTAAATAATTAAATAATCTCCTTTAACCAGTGACTATAGCCTACGAGAATCACTTAGGATATTACGTCAATCTCCTAGGGGGATCATTTGGAAAGGGACAATACACTCATTCTCTATATTGAAGTTGCTTGTCCTTCTATGTAGCCTAACATCCTAATCAGATATCTATAATATGATTAAAAACTATGGAAACATGAAAGATGACAATCAAATTAATAATTTATATAACATTAAATCTTACATCCTTACTAAGTTTAAAGGTAAGCACCGACAATGAACTCAATAATAAGACAAAGTTAAAATATTAAAAAGATTTCTATCCATCATATGAGCCAATCAAATTATTTTTTATAAGTTTTAAAAACAAAATGAATATAGTGACTAACCCAGGAACATTTTGAGATGAACAAATTTGTAACATTGTGATATAAAAAAGGTTGAGGATTAACCCAATGGGTTAGTTCGAGTGGTTGAGTGTTGTGAATTACAAGTAGGAGGTCACAGGGTCAAGTCCCTAGGCTAATTCACATGATGAATTTAATGTAATTACATTGTTAACATGATCAAAATAGTAGCTCTTGAATTCCATGATCAAACAATAGATTATCAACACAAAGACATGAGGGGAATTTTTGTTGATATTCCATCATTTATCAAACCAGGTGTCTATCACCCAACCAGGTGGAAGTTATGTGTTTGAATTATTATGTTCGATACTCATCTGCATATGCTTGATGAAGTAACTGAAACATCTTTTAATGTATTCAATGAGTATATTACATATTGAAAAATTGAATTGAATTGGTTTTTGATAGTAGAATAGTTGGTTATTATGGAATTTATTTTTCATTTGATTATTGATTCATTTTATTATCGATTTAAATTTAGTGGATATAGTTTTTTAAAAAAAGGTAAAATTTATTATAATTCAGTTGTCAACTAAAAGAAAATTTTTATCACTCATTATTATTCGTGAGTGATTTCAAATGGCGTGATTTTCTTTATGTAATATGCTTTTATAAAGTCATTAAAAAATTAAAAAATTAAAAAAAATTGAATTGAATTAACTTTATAGATATTTGTTATTTTATTATTTTGCATGTCCACCATGGTGATTTGAATTGAATTTAAAGACCTTCTTGTTTGACTGGAATTGAATTTATAGATCTTCTTGATTGTTTGTTTTGAGTGTCGACCATGGTGATATGAGAATGTTGGACTGGACTTTCATTTCTTGCTCGGTCTTGCAAAACAAAAAAGATTGTCCACTCACATGTGACTTTGTTGAAAGTGCATGATAGAGGTAGTATTATGTAAACATTGTTGGAAGTGTATGGTGGAGAGAGTGTTATATGGGCATTATGAAATTAAAATTATTTTTTTTATCTATAGTTTTTTTGTATTAGTTTATTTCTATCTGTTTTTTGGAAAATATTTGGAAGGTAATTTTGTTTTAAAATTTGTGAGGTTTTTCGACTCTGTACCTAACTTTATTATCTGGAAGGATTTTTTTATTAAGGGAGGGGAACTATTTAGTTTTTCATTATACATATTGTCATCTTTTATTGCTTATTGTTTTTGAAAATTATCTATCCATGCCCCTTCTTCATCTTTATGTGTGCTTCCCTGAACTAATTTACAATAGTCCATTCCATTGCAAGAAAATAAAAATAGACTTTATTTTGGTAATTGTCAACAAGAACATAAGACCCTCTGAGCACAAATTTTGTGAAAAATCCAAGTCTAGGTGACTAAAGTCCTTATGATGTCAATTAAACAAGTAATTGTTGAATTTAATTAAGCTGAAATTAAATTAAAACCATAACATCAATCACATAATCCCTAGAAATTAAATAGCATAACCATAAAATCAATTAAACACATATAGAGTGTTGACGCATAAAAATACAACGATGAATATTGCTCTCAAATGATTGCCAAGCTCTATTATTTATTTATAATAATAATAATAAACTAGTAGGTGGGACCCCTTGTAGACTAATGGCACCATGATGGATATGTTGCACTTATATATTTTGTTTGTTGTTATGATGATGCCAACATAGTATTCTACAGTTTGATGATTCAAGTCATGGTTTTAATCGTTACGACAACATAAGATGGTTGGTTGATTGTTGTATGGCTAGATGGTTTTGATGGTCACTCGCAAATTATGGATGTCCTATGGATAAAAGGATTATTATAGTTTTTGTTTTGGATGTTGCAATTAAACATGGATTAATTGTTTTACATATGATTTTATACAAGGGGATGATTGTTAGAATATAGAAGATTGTGTGCTCGTTTTACCATTGACAATACCCTTGTCACCCAACCATAGGCTGAAGCCACCCTCCGAGCACCTTAACCTTGACTGAGAATTACTCCGAAAGCAAACCCTAGGATAGATAGCCAAACAAGGTGTAGCGCATCTTCCTCCAAGGATAGCGTGTCAACAATAGCTGATCAGATAGTCCAAACACTAGCCAAGAGATAATCCAAGCCAAAATTGAAACTGGTTGTTGCAGCAACTGCACCTGCAACTCTCCTCCACACGTGCGCACCAAACTGGGAATTGCAGTGCGCACCAGTTACTCTCTGCAATTCTGAGATGTGTCAAATAAGAACTGGCGCCCTGTATTTATAGTGGTTCTGCCATATTTGTTGGGGCTGGCTTCTCTTTCTGGGTACATGTCTGTTCAATATATTATTATTATTTCTGGCCAACTTCTTCTCTTGGAGGCTAATAACCTAACATAAATTATCTTCTTGAGCCGACAAGACTTCTAGGGTTATTAGCCAACTCATTAGGGTTTCTCTTGCTTCCCAAAGTCTTCTATTCTCGCCAGGTTCACACGTGGAGGTAAATACCTCCCGCAGCTACCATAATATCAACACTCCCTCCTAGCTAGGGAGGTATTACAGGTAATGGTCTTTGAGCACAAAAACATACCATTCACCTGGTAGCATCAACATATTCGTCTAGACTATCTCATGACTAGATTATGAGCATCACCATCACCATCAGCTGCATCATCTCTCAAGACCATACTTCATCTGAGTAATCAGACATGATGCTGGATAGGTCACACCATAGAGTGATACAAGATCCATTCTTATAATCTAGAAGAGTACATGCTCTGAATTATTTTCCGTCTGGAAAATCTATGTTCATCATTCGTCTGGATGATGATTATCTCCAATAAACTACTAATGGTCTTCAAGGAAATCAGAACAAAAATAGAACACAACTATGTCTATCCATAGTAGTACATAACTACAATCCAGTGGTACACTACCACACCAAGTAACACACAAGTACTTGATCATCAACTTTTTGTCACGAACAGTGGAACATATCCACCACAGTAGTCTACATCTACTGTCATACAGTCTTCATAACAAACATATGATAGCAACCTGCACAGAAACAATGTTATGATATAAATTGAATCATCTGGGCCAATATTTCATTCACATCTATGGGCTTTGAAAGAATATTTGCCTCACGAACAGTGGAACATATCCACCACAATAGTCTACATCTACTGTCATACAGTCTTCATAAGAAACATCTGATAGCAACCTGCACATAAACAATGTTATGATATAAACTGAATCATCTGGACCAATCTTTCACTCACATCTGTGAGCTCTTGAAAGAATATTTGCCTGAGAGTAGAATAATGAGATATCTGGACTATTCTTCTCAAGTAAGGAAGAATAACTGTCCTGTCTTCTGAACCTGGACCATTCCTCACCCTGGGCCATTCTTCCTACACTAATCAAAGTGCAACAGTGGAACATATCCAATTACAAGAGTCTTAGCATCTACAATCATCATACTATAACAAACATATGATAGCAAATTCGCACGTAAACAATGTTATGATATAAATGACTATCCGGGGCCAATATTTCATTCACATCTATGGGCTTTGAAAGAATATTTGCCTCACTTTAACAAGGGAAACATATCCACCACAATAGTCTACATTCCATCGCCATACAGTTTTCATAAGAAACATCCGACAGCAACCGGCATATAAACAATGTTATGATATAAACCCAATCATCCGGACTAATCTTTCACCTAAGACCAGTGAGCTCTTGAAAGAATATTTGCCTCGAGTAGAATAATGAGATATCTCGACTATTATTCTCAAGAAAGGAATAATAACTGTCTCCTGTCTTCAACCTGGACCATTCCTCACCCCCGGCCATTCTTCCTACAATTAATCAAAGTGCACCCCGAGAGAATGTATAACCCTAAGGAATGTCACCGACCATTTCTTACCCCGGGCCATTCCTCCTACACTAACCAAAGTGCACTCGAGAGGAATGGTAAACCCTAAGGAATGTTTGTCCTTGATTGCTGAGCCTCGACCATTCCCACCCTCGGCCATTCCTCCTAAACTAATCAAAATGCACCCTGGAAAGAATGTATAAACTTCTATGAATGATCGGTCTTAATTATCATAAATCTTCATTAAGAGGAAAACATCGTTCTACATCAACCTCCAAAATGTAGCATTCTCATGTTAACTAATGAGAAATCATCGTCCGGTAGATAATGTTTTTGAGTAATCCTCAAGAAGAGAAACTTCCCTAGACCACTCCTGGCAAGCACCATACGGAAGTCGCTGTCCATGATACATCAACAATCATACTACTTTTATTATCATCCAAGAAACTCTTTAGGTTGTAGGCTAAGGATGTTTGGTAACTTAAGAAATCATGAATAATGAAAGGTTGGATCAATGGGATAACAGAAGTAACTAATGAGAAGACAACACACAATGCAATCAAATGAAACAAAGTGTTTCCAGATTGGTTAAACAGTAGGGCTAGGCTGCTGGTGAAGAAAAGATTGTTCATAAAACAAGACGGGCGTAGGGGTCTAATAAACAACTAAGAAACTTATTATCATGTCATGAGCCAAACAATGGATGTTATCCCATTCAAGACTTGACAACAAGATAAAAAAGGTGAAGAAATGAAATCATTACCAAAATGGAAAGGAACCGGATCTCAGATAGGAAAATGAGTCTTAGTAATAATAGCTCCAATGTGTATCCAGGATCAACCCCTAGGAAACTCCAAACAAGTTCTTTGGCTTTATAGCTCTTGTCAGCTGCATCCTTAAAAGTGTGGATTCCTTTTATAAAATAGTAAAGAAAACTAATTCGCAAAAAGATAGGGATAACACCCTAAAAAGAAGGATAATCTTCGCGAGCCGTCCTTTGAAAAATCCTCGTTGAACAGCTTGGTGAAGTGATGACTAGCTCAAGGCTCCTCCATAAGATTTATAAATTGAATTTGATGAGTCAAGCAGATCATCCCAAAATTCGGCTTCTTCAAAATGACTATACTGGACCAAAGACTCCTTCTTTTTTTATTTGTCTTTCCCGAAATAGCCTTTGGATTGATGGAATAATCCACCACCTGCCTAATCCAATGGAGCCTCATCTCGCTTAACTTTAAAAATTTCAAATCGGGTGAAAAATCGCGGACACTGTTACATAGCTTCACAAAGACGTATTCGGTGAAAAACGCTGCTCCTTAGCCGCGGAAAGCCACTTTCACCAGCCTAACGGTAAAAAAATTCCCGCCTGGTGGCCGTTGAAAGATGCATTTTCAAAATTGAATTTCTCGGTCATAAAAACTCCATTTTCGTTGTTGAAGAATAGTCGATCGACATCTACGAATCTCAGATTTCAAATGGTGTCATCAGATATTAATTTGGAGCTCGTGAACGGATCGGTGTTTCTCGCAGTATAGGCGTCATTCCTTTTCCATTCGCACTAAAACTCTAATCGAACTCAGGACAAGTTGAAGCAAAATAATGGTGCTATTTTGGGATAAATATCGTATTCCTTAACCGATACATCTCCCCGGAGGTGACCAAGAACCTTAGTACTCATGCTGAGCCTTTAGCATTGGGCATGGATCATTCGTCTTTCTGTGGTTAATGAGCACACACACGGCCTTGCCTAAACCACCAAAAATTTCAAACTTTCAATTGTTCTAGACATCGCGTGCTTCATTACTTTTGGAAGAGGGCCTCGATTTGTAACTACCATGATGCATTTCCCAAATCAAAGGAGGACGTAGGTGCCCAAACAGATGCAGAGAGAGGAAGTTGGCAACAAACACACACAAGCTCTCAGAATGATACTTCTTCGGTAATGATAGTTTTTGTGCAATGCCAGAAACTGGCATTCCAAATCTTGACAAGTTTGACAATTACCCGTACAAAAGTTTCTCTATGAAATTCCATCATTCATATCTCAAAAGACGCAAAGAATATTGAACCTGCTTGGTCCGATGCAATTTTAGTAGTGCCTCAAAGATTCTCGCTCTGCTTGCTGCCTCAAGCTTCCTATGCCTTTGTAACTGGAGATGATATATGCAAAATGAAGAGACACTTCCCTTACCATTTGAGTCAAAGGCAGAGTATGATGATTGGCTTATGAGTCACCACACTAGAATGATATTTCTGGCAAATATGAAACAGATCCTAGCAATGATAATGGGACTCTACCACTTGACACTTGCATTCTGCTGCAACTTGCAGCTTTCACACAACCAGTCACCCTCTATATAATCTGTTGCATGTGCATCGTTACACTGTTGAATAACATTGTGTAAGCTAAGAAGCTTTTCATTTGTAATATTTTCCACTGACAAGGTGAGCTCCATGATTTATAAGGCATACCCCTTTCAGGATCAAATTCCATGACAGGCATCAAGATTGATTGAAACTTGATTTTCCCAGCATGAACATTATGATATTTCTGGATGGTTATGTTCTTCATTACTCGCATCTTTGAAGTACTTTGCAAACCCTGTCATAGGATTACCATTGGTCTCTTAAGCATGAACACCGCACAAGCATTCTCTCTTTTTCCTTCTCCAACACTAAACATCCCTGCAAACACAGTAGATCATTTTGTATCCAACATATAGTGGCTTGCATGGCAACTGATTGCCACAATTTGCTAGCTAACATAACAAATACATTCAATCAC
>SNQJ01S0094858.1:13483-31937 GCA_010110895.2 Picea sitchensis
CGTATCATCGTCCATCAAATCATCTTTTTCTGGCTCGGAATTCATGGAATCAACTTATGTGATAGCAATGACTGCAACTGGGTAGGTTCTCTGACCAGCCAAGGTTGTGATGGAATTCTTTGGATTGAAATATATCTCTTGGTGTACCAAGGGACCATCTCGTTTTTTCCTACTGGGTGGAGGGAGATGAATAGTAACAATATGCCTTGGAATAGTGGAACCTCTGGCCATTATGCCCCAATGTGTTTACCATGTGGAGAGAACTGCTACCAGAAGTTATTTAGAATTTTCATTTGGTCGAGATGATGTTTGAAATGAAAATCAGGGAGGGATAATATAAGCCTCCACAAATTATGGTTTAATACATATCAATGGAATATCTCTTCAATCCTTTCGTTGATCAATGACAATTTCTAGGGTGATAAAAGTGCGAACGTGGCGGTGACCAATTTCTTAAAAGCACCAACCCGTCAACGCACAAAAAAAAAATATTGTGTGGCCTTTGAAATGAATACTTGGAAAGGATAACATGTTTTTGGGCAAATCTTAGTTTAATTCGTACTAATGACAAATCTTCTCCGAACTTCCGGACATTAATGACAGCTTTGACGGTTGTTGCAGGATGGCTACTAGCATTAAAGCTTAATTATTGTGTATCTGGAAACAAGTACGAAGGAAGAAGCAATGGCGAAACCAATTCCAAGAAATACCAAAGTATGAAAAGCAGTCAAGCGAAGATATACTCAGGGCATGTGAACGACTGATGGTTCTCGGCCTGGCGGGCTGAAAATTCAGCCTCTATTGTTTCGTGTCCTACAAATAGCACCTACACTTCCGCGATATACAAATTGAAAGATGGACTTGTGGGTTGGTTGGTTGGTTGGTTCAACATTGCATTTTTTTTTTCCTTAGAGATTCTATATTAATTCCATAACTAGCCACTTTTTTGGATCAGGGGTTCTCGGGTTGGCGGGAAAAAAATTGGGCATCTATTATTCTGCGCTCTACAAATAGCAGTGACAATTCTGCGATATACAAATTCAGAAACTGACCTACACTAAATTATTACTGTTAAATATTTATATTGCATAATTTAATTATACGAGAAAGTTTGCACAATTTGGTCGACCAAGTGATATAAAAGTATTTCGACAAACGATCCATATAAAAATGAGTCATTACATACTTAGGTAGTTTTTTTATCGCGGTTTGGTGGCCTCGCGAGCTGAAAAAAGACTCTCTATTGTTTCGTATCCTACAAATAACACCCAGATTTCCGCGGTATACAAATTGACAGGAGGACCTATGGGCTGCTTGGCTGAACATTGCATTTGATCACGGGTTTGCGGCCTGGAGGGATAAAAATTAAGTATCTATTGCTCTGTGTCCTACAAATAGCGCCTATAGTCCTGCGATATACAAATTCACACGTGGACTTGTGGACAATTTCTATATAAAGTATGGAATGAGATTTTATATAGCATATGCGGATCCCTCATTCCATACTTAGGCAGTTTTTGGATTGCGGGCTCGCGAGCTGAAAAGAGAGTCTCTATTGTTTTGTCTCCTACAAATAGCACCCAGACTTCCGTGATATACAAATTGATAGTGTTCTAAAACATATGCGGATCCCTTATTCCATACTTAGGCACTTTTGGGATCACGGGTTCGCAACCTGGCAGGCCGAAAATTAAGTATCTATTGTTCTGTGTCCTACAAATAGCACCTAGACTTCTGTGTCTTACAAATAGCACCTAGATTTCTGCGATATACAAATTCACACATGGACTTATGGAAATGGTCTATATAAAGTATGGAAAGAGATTTTATACAGCATATGTCGATCCCTCATTCCATACTTAGGCATTTTTTGGATCGCGGGCTTGCGGCCTAGCGGGCCGAAAATAGAGTCTTTATTGTTTCGTCTCCCACAAATAGCACCCAGACTTCCGCGATATACAAATTGATAGTGTTTTAGAACATATAAGGATCTCTCATTCCATACTTGAGCACTTTTTGGATCGCGGGTTCGAGACCTGGTGGACTAAAAATTAAGTATCTATTATTTTGTGTCCTACAAATAGCACCTAGACTTATGAGATATACAAATTGACACGCGGACTTTTGGACATAGTCTCTATATAAAGTATGGAATGAGATTTTATATAGCATATGCAGATCCCTCATTCCATACTTAGGCAGTTTTTGGATCGTGGGTTCGCGGGTTGGTGCGCCGAAAATAAAGTCTCTATTGTTCTATCTCCTACAAATAGCACCCTGACTTCTGCAATATACAAATTGATTGGTGGACTCAAGGTGGCTAGCTGAACATTGCACTTTTATTGTCCCGTAGCGATCCCACATGAATTTCAAATTCAACGTTTTTTTTTATCAGGGGATCTCGGGCTGGCAAGATGGGAATTGGGCGTCTATTGTTCCACGCTTTACAAACTCATTTTTCTAGAACATATGCAGATCCCTCATTCCATACTTCGACAATTTTTGGATCGTGGGTTCACGACCTCTCAGGCTTTAATTAAGTATCTATTGTTCTGTGTCCCACAAATAGCACCTAGACTTCCGCAATATACAAATTGACACGCGGACTTGTGTACATAGTCTCTAAATAAAGTATGGAATGAGATTTTATACAACATATGCGGAGATCCCGTATGAATTTCATATTTAGCGATTTTTTTTTATCGGGAGTTCTACGACTGGCGGACTGAAAATTGGGCGTCTATTGTTCCATGTTGTACAAAAACATTGTTCTAGAACATATGCGGATCCCTCATTCCATACTTGGGCACTTTTTGGATCGCGGGTTCGCGACCTGGCAGGCTGAAAATTAAGTATCTATTGTTTTGTGTCCTACAAATAACACCTAGACTTTCGCGATATACAAGTTGACACATGAACTTGTGGACATTGTCTCTATATAAACTATGTATTGAGATTTTATACAACATATGTAGATTCCTCATTCCATACCTAGGAAGTTTTTGGTTCGTGGCCTGGTGGGCCAACAATAGAGTCTCCATTATTTTGTCTCCTACAAATAGCACCCATACTTCCGCGATATACAAGTGGACAGGTGGACTCGGGATGATTGGTTGAACATTATAGTTTTATTGTCTCGTAGTAATCTGGTATGGATTTCACATCTAAAGATTTTTTTTGATTGGGTCTGTGGGGCTCGCGGGCTGAAAATTGGGCCTCTATTGTTCCGCGTTGTACACACACTAGGCACATCTCTACGATTTACAAATTGACAAATGGACCTTTGGGCTGCGTCGCTCAACATTGCAGTTTTCATTGTTCCTTGTCCTCTGAATAATCCTCGGAGTTTCGCGATATACAGATTGACAGATGGACTTGAGGCCATTGTTTACAGATACTAATCCCTATCAACTATCTAACATATCTAAAAACATGATTTTCAACACTAAATTATTAATAATAATTTTTGCTATTGCAGAATTTAATTAAACGAGAAAGTTTGTACAAGCGGAATAGAATTTTTCACATATAGGCTCAAAGGGGGTTGAGTACACATTGGCTACAACTAAAAGACCTTCAACTTGGCAACACAAGAAATGGGATTAATACATTGAACAATATAATACAACTGCATCCCCCCCTCCCCTGTAAAACAAAAAAGAAAAGTAAACATGTGCAGAAATTTGTTGAAGGTTATTTCTATAAGCAAAGTGAGGATGATTTTGTGGATGTATACGCACAACAATTGTAGAGCTAGCTAGTTTCTCCAGATCCTCTACTATATCTGCTCGCAACTCTGTTACAAACGTTGCCTAGGTTGTCCGAAAGATCCTTTCTCTAGCATCCTTCTTCTTTGTTATATTTTTGAACAGCATAAGTGGAATCTTCCCTCTATGCAATTGTTGTTCCATTGACGAAAACAAATTTGAATACATATCGAACAATTGTAGCTGCAACATGGAATAGTTCAATATTTGTGTAACTTATCCCACATATATGCAGACGTGAAAGTTAAGAACAAAATTGAATATGAAAAGTGGTACCATTTCCTTATCATTGTCCGACTGTCCATCCTTTATATGGAGAATGTGTTGTGACCCAAATTTTCTCGCCAGTGTCACAGTAGCCCCAATCGTTCCTATTGTGTAAATATGAATGCTCTGTGAAAGCTGCCTGATAGTCGAGTCTGGGAGGAAGCGATATTCTGAACAAATAGTAGGAATCTTTTCCACAATACTTGTTTCATTGAGAAAAATAATTCGATCGCAATCACCACGGTCATACACTGTTTTGGGAAATACATTAAAATTTGTAATGGATATCCCATTACGCGGCAATATCTTTTCTGCATGTTTCTGGACAAGTTGTGGAGGAACAGTGAGTGTGACTGTCATCATGGCATCCTTGTCTTTCATATCAACATGCATAATGGATCTACTTTTGTTTGCCTTGTCCAAGTAGGTGGTATAGACAACCATTATGTCCCCGACGAACAGTTGTCCAGTTTGGCGATTGTTCAAGCCCTCTATTGAAAGTACTTTGGATGTAACAACTCTAGACCTGATGACATTTTTTGAACAGGAAAACTAAAGTGAATGGTAGTGTGCTACAAGTACACGAATAGTATTGATGAACTATGGAGCCACAGTTTCGCAACTCTGTGGAACTGTTTTTCTAACAAACATGCAGCACGTTCGACATTTCACTTGTACTTGTTGATACTTCTTGTGAGCTGGAAACCATGTATTGAAAATGGAATCAACATATCCTCCATGCCATAGATGAATATATAGCCCACAAAATTTGTTTAGTAAACATAGTAAGA
The DNA here is from genome assembly GCA_010110895.2 of Picea sitchensis. NCBI lineage: Eukaryota > Viridiplantae > Streptophyta > Pinopsida > Pinales > Pinaceae > Picea > Picea sitchensis. The sequence continues at coordinate 18,309 of SNQJ01S0094858.1, forward strand.
TCACAGCGTATGCATCTTTACCTTTAGCCTTTTCGGTTTGTTGATGTCTGGGATGACTGACTGCTCATGGCTGTCTCACTAGTCCAACCTTTTTTTATGTAAGCATGTGCAGATGAACATCAGGAGTAAACAAATATATGCATTGTATATTGTCCATCGGAAGGACCAAATAACCGTAAAACTGTATGCATCTTAATTTTTTAACTAGAGAAATGTTTAACAGTAAATAGGGAGTAACTGCGGGTCACCATGGCCAATGTGTATATCACGAACCCTCGGAAGCCAGGGGAGAAATCTTCAACCTGCCAACCTGGAAGCCGTAATCGAAAAAGTGGGTAACTATGGAATAAGGTAGAAGCAAGAACACATATGTCATTCCATTAGTCCGCCAACCGGCGCACGAGGGAATTTTTAGAATCCACACTAAGCAGATGAATTAGAAAACAAAAGGGATAATAGAAAATGGAAAAAGTAAAAACAGGGAGTGCAGAAAGGCCCATTACTGCGAATTCATCATTTTCAAGTCTAATATTATATGCTCCCTACCAGTTTGTATATTTAATTTACCGACACACTTGGTATACCTTTTAGAAGATTGTACCACAAACCCTCTGCTGCTGCATATAAGAATTCATCTCCTTGTCCAAGCAACCTGTTTTTTCCAAGGAAGCAACGACGAAGATGCAATCGAGATGAAATAAAGTTAGTATGAAAAAAGACATCTAAAAGAAAAAGAGAAAGGTCTATTTAGCCACCAAAGCTTCCTTCGTCCTATCCAACAATTTTGTTTCTTTAAATGCAACAATGCAACGCAAACACAACGGACATAAACTAGCTTGGTAGGTAGGAAGGAACGTATGTAACCAAGATAACTTACCATGTAGGAAGGAACGTAACTAGTTTAACACATATACAGACCATAAATGAAATACAAACAACGTAATATGAAACAACAGTACAAGCATGCACCTTTCTATATCCTCTTCAGCCAATGCAGTCAAGACTCCCTCCTTTTCTCCAGCTACTATGTTTGTTTCAATGTGGGAACCCACAAAATTCATTGTACATCAATGGAGGTTGTTATTCACTGGAGAAGAAGCAATATGTAGATACAGAAAAACTAACTTAACGAATAGTTTACAAAGTCATAAACATGAACCTTTTCTCTTCTCTATCCATGGGTGTAAACGTCTATCTTTTTTTTCCCTGGCCAAACTATATTACAAGGCAGAAAATATCACGCAATTGCATGGCCGCAGCTAAATGATTTCTAGTTTTCCCTAGCAATTCATCCAGATATTCCCTTTAATCATGATCTTTATCCTCTACACAGACTGTTTTTCCCACATTACAAGTTCTCGGTTTTCCGTGGCAAACTACCCAGACATGCTTCTAGACATGAAAATATAATCTTGAAGAATCTTTGTTGCACATATCATATCTCAAGCACAACACAAATTGTATCGTGCACACACCAGTCTATGTAGAGGAGAAAGAACATGTCATGTCATATCCACACATCTAACCATACATAGTCTATAAATGTACACTGCATACATATGCTTTATCCCAACGAAAAACCAATGGATATTGTAACTTCACATGTAATCCTCCAACAATTTTGTATGCAACTATTTTCTTTCATGGCAAGACTCGAGCACCAGAAAAATCTCACAGAAATACAGATAACGACCTCTACAAAAATGACAAATAACACAACTGCAGATTGACTGGTGGGTGCAGGGGCTCAACACCGTAAAGCGCCCCAAAAACACAATAACAATCCAAAAAAAAAAAGAAAAAAAAAAGGCTCCAACCACCACCGCTACACCCCAACCCTGCAAGGCCGAATCAAAGAAAAGAAACCAGCAAGGACCAAACCAACGAGAAAGCACAAAGAGGCCGAACTACACCCACAGGGCCCCAAAGCACAAACCCCAGGCAAACAAACATAACCAGCAACCCAGGAACCAACAAACCAGCAAAAGCCACCGACCTAGTGAACAACATATGTATCTCCAACGATTACCAAACTATATCCGAAGCAGAAAAGTAACTGAAAACATACAAGGAACATGCGACTACAAATAAGAAAACATTCTTACTTGCAAACTGAAAACATTGAACAACAAACAAGGAATACAAAACAAAACTATGGCATTGAAACTTAATCTGAAACGATGAAATGTAGAAGCATAGGTCGAATCACGAGAAAAACAACAAAAAATAGAAACCGAGAAACCAACAAAGAAGAACCACTCACCGAACCAATAAACAATGTATCTAGCTTCAACGATTATGAGGATGAAACATACAATGGCATCACCTGACAAACTAGCAAATAAGAAGCAGTCACCGAACCAGTAGACAATGTATGTAGCTTCAATGGCAGAACAATGATGAAACATACAATGGCTATTGAACTGGCATGTACTCCGAGAACCGTATTTACATAAACATTTAAGACTCTCAGGTTGTCTAAGGACCTCGCGGTATGCAAATATTTAAGCTGTCAGGGGTGTTGGAGAACGTCGCGTCATGTAAACATTTACGCTGTTAGGCCTATTGAGGCATCTCGTAATAAGAGTTGTGAGTGGGAAATCCCTCTACATACTAGCACTTAGGGTTAGATTATGCATGCATAAAAGACCTAAAGATCTCTACTTTCTACTGTCGTCCTAGACCTAATCCCCATTATTCTTAAGCAAATACATAGTTAAATGAGCATACTTTATTACCGACATTTGATGTAGATCCCTCCTTATGCTTGATCATTTTTTGATTGCAGCTCTCCTCACAAGGCTGACCTGCATTCACATAAAACAAACAACAAACTTTGCATGCATTTGATCTATAGATTAATGGGTTAGAGATTTGAATAAACAAGTATACAATAAATCATAACAACCTCATATGGTGGGATGGGAAAAGTATCTCTTTATTATTAACTTCAACAAATCAACTTACAATGATGAAGACGACCACTGCTCCATGAACCTAGTCCTGGGCTCCTCTTCTACTGTCCTCCAACTTCTTTTCTCTATCTTTCTCTTTGCACAAGGAAGGCTAAAGGGTTGGGACAAAGGGAATATGCAATTGGGTATAGTTTCTTTACTATGATTCTCCTCTTTCAAATGGGACCCCTAACCCTTCTTTTATAGGCTAGAAGAAGCTAGGTATTTGGACGAACCCTTGGCCATGTATGGCCAAAAGGTTCAGTTAACTCACCCAAAGTTGTGTGTTCCGTCGGCAACATTCCTTTTTTCGTGCTTTTTAGGTATACGCGGGTTGTTTTGGGTCAACGAGCGTGTACACGCGTGCAGTAATAGAGCAGGGCACGTGGGCCTTTATAAAAAGTGTTTTTAAGAAGATTTGTTTAGCAGTGCTTTGGCAAAGAAGGAATCTGAGATGGTATGATGCCAGGTAAGATTGTCTGGTGAAAATTAGGGTTATAACAGATGCCCCCTAATGTGTGAGGTCAGAAGAGCATCTGATGGCCGAAATACATTACCAATCTTTACTGATGTGCCGAACAAGTGAGCCCAGGAACCCGAAATCAGGAGGCGTCGTCTGCAAAAATAACAATTGTCTCACCGAGGCAGGCATACCCATGCTTGAGATAGAATAAATGCATGGCTACCGATCAAATACACTATAGATCCATGTCATATAACTTATATAAAGTGTAGCCACGAACAATACACAGTAGAGCTACATCATGAAATCAAAAAGATATACATGTAGAGTATCCATCTTCTCAAAAGCTAATAAGGCCTGATGGTTGGAGATGAGGTCTTCAGAGCTCGAGCAACAACTTCAAAATCTTCAAAACTCAGGTAGGAGTGTATTATGAGTGTACGACATCACTACCCAGAGGTCTTTGACGGCTCGTCAGTCATGGACTAGAGAATCTTAGTGATTAGACTGAAGGCTTCATTGATTTTGAACAAGGACCTAATTGGACGTTCAGGATGGTCGGGTATGAGGGCAAGAGACAAAATACAGACGGGCTGACTCAGGCTTGGTGAAAACTTCCCTTGGACAACAACACGACAAATGATGAGACTCGGGCAGCATGGCATTAATCATAATTTTACGAGGCAGGAGGCAACACAAAATCTCCATATGTTTGGAAGAATAACCAAATGGAGGAGGACACAACTCTATGTATCGAGAACAACTTCCTAAGGTCGTATTAAATCCCATAGTTTGGTGAACAAACGGACAGATATGCTTTATCCAAGGGCGTCTTATTGTGCTGCCAATAAAGAAAATACTTTTCCCTTCCTCTTTTTGGGGTATATTTGATTTTTTTTGTCTTTTTCAATGATTTTGGAAAAAAGAATAAATGAATGTTACGTTACAATGGAGGAATGAGTGTTACAAACATACAAGTTCAAGGCACAAGGACAAGACTGATGTTCAGAATAATGATACTCGAGAAAAATCCTCTGGGGGCCAAGGGTGTTAAGACGCAGAGGCAAAGTGCTACAAGGCTTGCGTATAAGGTATGCTTTAGATGGTTCAGTTGGTAGCAACATGGAGCCAACATTTAGACCAAAGACGCAAGTATGCAAACACGGTTAACAAAACACACAATGGTAACGTCCTTCGACGTAAGTTTAACGAGCCCAGAGAAGGTAAGCACGATGGTTTTTCATATTTAGAGAGTCTGAAAAAACGTAAAAGGAGACTCCATTGGGGTACCTTTTTCGAAGATAGTCGATAGTCTAGTCGGTTTGAAAAAGGGGTAAACTAGCACCGACAATATGTCTATTCAAAACCATTTTAACGAGTGTGAGAAAGACAAGATCACTTGACCATTTTTTCATTTTTAAGGAGTCTGAAAAAAGCTTAATTATGGACTCTGTAAGGAATGTTCTTCTGGACCAGTTTAACGAGTGTGAGAGAATAAGGTCACTCGACGATCTTTTCAATTTTAGGGAGTCTGAAAAGAGCTTAACTATGGACTCTGTGGGGGTTCCTTTTCCTAAATTTAGTCCCTCAGGCCCGAAAAAGGGTTAAAATGATACCTGAGAGTACTTTTCTAGAGAACTAAAGTTCATAGAGTATACCATTGTTCGTGCAATTGACCGTCCAGACCAAAAAAGGGGTAAACTACCATCGGACAGACGTGCCTTCAAATCTCATTTTAACGAGCGTGAAAGACCACAAGATTGCTCAGCAATCTTTTCATGTTTAGAGGGTCTGAAAAGGGATTAAAAGAAGACCTGTTATATCTTTTGGGAGTCCTGAGGGTGAGGTCAAGAGTGAAAAAGAGTCATGCAAATGAGGCTCAAACTCGTAATCAGGAAAAACAACAAGGACTCCCGAGCTTACAGTAATTAGAGACAACATGGACACCATAATGCAACCAGGATCTACCTAGGGCATCCATGTTCTGGTAAGCTCTACCACCAACTTGTTACACCTATAAAGCAGCAATGATGGTTCCATGTTGCAACCTGATGGGATTGATCCTATGTCAAAGGAAAAAAGACAACGAGATACAAAATTCAGGGTAGAAACCTAACCTACATGCTCAAGTTGATCCTCGAATGTTTTTTCCATAGACTGTTGAAAATTACCCAAAAATCCAAAAAATTGGACCAATACCCAATCATACCCACCCAATGCAACTCCTGAATCACTCTAAATGGTTTTTGGTTTGAAAAACATGATAAGGGGGGCCAAAAAAGTGACTAAAAGAGGCCAAAATGTCTATAAATAGACGTTGATAGCTCATTATCACCATTGTTGATTTGGAAATTGACTTTGGAGCCAAAAAAACCCCTTTTATAAAAACGGTGATTCTGGGAGCTACAGTGGATGAAACGACCATCTATCTGGACCAAGTACAAACTCCCTTATCTTGCATTTTAAGTCTTTACTTTTGCATTGGGTTCCATTTTTTATGGGGGCATCGACCTTAAAAAGGTCGGCCCTAGGTCCACGCGGGTTGTCTCAAAACAGGCCGCATGTACATTCGGGAAAAGTAAACTCTGCACGTGTGTACATGAAACTGTCAGCATTACAGTCTGCGTGGACCCCCCTTTTGAATGAAAAAAACTTAAAAACAAGGATTAACCCTCCTGAACCTTGATTTTTTGCAGGATGTATGTCCACTGGAGAGAAAGAGAGCATGAGGAGGTAAGTGAGTTGGTTGGGGAAGACCCCAATGCTGTGGCTGCCTTGATGCAATGTGGGTTGCTCAAGTTCTTCTTATGTCCTTTTATGCGGGCACAACCTAGGCTATTGAATGCCTTGGTTGACTATTGGCATCCAGATGCAGAGGAATTCATGTTAGAGGGGCAGTCACTAGTACCCACGACCGAGGATATATATTTGTTTACTGGCCTCTCCAGCAGAGGGGAACCAGTCAACTTACAAACTTTTCCTTCGGGGCCACATAACATAGCGGAATTGATAGGCCTTTACTATGAGGCTGACACAGGCCGCTCAAGATCATAGGTTCCCATAAGAAAGATTACCGACTTATCGCTATAGGTGATAGTCTTGCTTATTGGGTGAATTACTGATTCTATGGCTCTACATCAGGCGTCCCGGGCACAGATGAACTGTGCAGTCTAGTGCTTAAATGCACAAATATTTGATTGGAGCACCACATTGTTAGAGTGTATGAAGAGGCAGTTGACAGATTGTTGATTGCGGATGAAGAGGAACTTCGAGTTTGGGACCATTCTATGCTCTTTCTTCTTTGAGAGAGTTCCAAGATTTAGTCCTCGATTAGTGGTACGAGGCCATCATGCCTCTCTTCCTGCTATGTGTAGATGGGTAGTGTTACTGCCGCGACAGGGTGGCGGAAGGACCAATGAGTCCTTCGACGATGACTTCTTCGTGTGGTTGTCACGATAGATCCCAATTATAGAGGATTACCCCTATGCTGGGATGTATTTCTTGAGAGACCCTGAGATACCAGTACCTCCTGGTGAGGAGCGAGGAGAGATGGGTAAGTTTACTTCATTTTTTTTTTTTTTTTGTCAAACATATGTAATTTTTATGTTGTTTTTTTTATATATCATTTTTTTTTATATACCAGAGTATTTGATGGATATGTGTTTGTCACATGCAGATGTTGGACCAGTGCGACCTGCAGACTATGATCGGAACAGGCGTCATCCTCGGCCAGGGGCCGCACCTGCCACCGCAGGGGGACCAACAGCAGCAGGAGATCTTCCAGCCGGGGAGGCTGAGAGGGTGTTGAGATGAGTCAAGCGGAACTTTACTACGCTCACTCGCACGTTCCCTATGGCAGAGATTGAGGACCTGCCACAATCGATGCAGCCTCATGTAGTGGGGGCACCACGGATGTGGGTCTGATTGTTTCGGCATTTAGCCAACGTTGTAGATCCGTACAACAGGGCCCATAGGCCCTGACTTTAGTTAGGCTTTTCACGTGCCGAGAGCACTACTTGTATATATTTTTTGAGGGCATAAGCCCCATTACTCGTTATTGGTCATATTTTTGAGGTGCTTGTGTCCATCTATGTACTCTAGTGACTATGATGTTATATATGGATGTTTATGTCTTTTTGTGTCTTATGGATCATCATTTTTTTTTGCAAAAAAAGTATTTACATGTTTATGTGTATGTCCTTTCATATGTGTGTAATATGCCAATCTAAAATTTGATTAGCTAGGGTATTTTTAATTTGGTTTAAACTCCTAGGAACATGAAAATATGTAATATAATCAAAGCTTCATTCTAAGAGATGTACCCTAAGGAATCATCGATGTAATGTCGGATCATGAACACGGTAGACTCTATTTAACTGAGACACAACCAGCTGAGCGTCGAGGTAGACCCAGAGATGAGAGATAACAAATGACAAGGCGTCACGAAGCAACTCAATAACTGCACTATACTCAACGACATTATTTGTGGTGTCACCTAAGCATATACCTCTGGAAGATAATAACTGGCCTCTAGGTGTAAAAATTACCCAAGCTTGTGGAGGCAAGCCTCTGAGTGTGCTGGCTAGCACCGTCTGCGTGCCTAATGAACACCTCAAGTTCACTTGACATCTGCCACAATGACGAAAGATACATCAAAATGACACGTCCATAACACTAAAAAACTAGAAAGTAATAGTACAAAGACTATACATATGTTATAAAAAGTTACCCATGGTGACCTACCTATGAGTAATACTTCTTGAGGTAGAGTCTATTTCTAGGCTCTGCCAAAGCATTCCCTTCAAAATCAACCAAACAATAAGCACCTTTTTTTAGAACCTCCTTTATGATGAAAGGTCTGAACCACATGGGTTTGAATTTTCCTGCCCCGAGGGGGTCCTTATCTTGGTCATAGACCGGGACAAGGTCGCCTTCAGTGAAAATCCAAGGATGAACGGAACTATCATACTGACACTTGACTTTATGTTTGCGAGCCTCGTTGGCCAGGGCCGCATCATGACGTTGCTCATTGAGCTTCTCCAGGTATAATAACCACTCTTCAAGTGGAGAAGTGACTGGCAACAATTGTACTGCCAACTTTAGAGACGGGATATGACATTCAATAGGCAAGACTTCCTCCATCCCGTAAAGGAATTGGAAAGGTGAGAAACCGGTTGTAGTCTTAACAGACGTTTGGTAATCCCATAATGTTGAGTATAACATCAAATGACAATTTGACTTGGCTGAGTTGATCCTTCACTGTAGAATGATCTTAAGAGTTTTGTTCACAACTTCCACCTCACCATTTTCTTAGGGGTAGTAGGGTGACAAATGTTCCTACCGTAACCCAAGCTTTGACGTTAACTCGGTCATCATCTGGTTTTGAAAATGACTGCCATGGTCAGTGACAATCTCCCTTGGGACGTCGAACCTTGCTATTATCTGGTTGAATAAAAAGAGATTTGCAGTCTCTCCATCATCTTTAAACGTTGGCATAGCTTCGACCCACTTTGTGAAGTAGTCTACGGCTATGATGATGTAATGGTGCCCCCTTGATGAAGGAGGGTTGCATGTAGTATAATCAATCCCCCACTTGGTGAAGGGACCAACTGTGATGACAGGAAACATGGGACCGGGATGTGCCCTCATCTTCTGAGAGAAGATTTGGCACAGGTGGAACTTCTTGATCGATTCGATACAATCTTTGATTAGTGTCGACCAGAAGTAACCTACTCGTAGAATCTTTTGGGTTGTTTCCAACCTAGACAAATGACCGCCACAGGCTTCGGTATGGAAATCGTTAAGCACGATAATTGCTTCTTCGTGAGTGAGACATCAACGCAGGATGCAGTCTACACCTGTCTGATACAATGTATCATCGAGTATGAGATAATTCTTAGCCTAATGGCGTATGCGTCGACGCTCATCACGAGAAGCAGAGGTGTGGCACTTCAAAGTCTAGAGATAGATAAGTATAACTCCATACCATGGATCCGAAGAGGTGATAAAAAACATATCTCCTCTGATAGGTGAATCTTCAGGCAAAATATCACCTGACTCGATCGGAAGTTCCGAAATAAGTTCTGCGAAGACCATTGATTTTTTGGATTTCGCTGAAACGAAATCTAAGTCAAACTCTTGGAGGACAACTATCCATCTACTTATCTTTTCGCCTATTACCCGTCGTGTCAACATGTACTGAAATGGATTCACGATAGCAATGATGGTGGTCTTGCGAAATAGAACATAATGACGGAACCGTTGAACAACATGGACTGTTGCCAACACAAGTTTTTCGATATGAGAATAATTGAGTTATGATCCTACGAGGCCTCGGCTCAAGTAATAGATCACATATTCTGAGAACAAGTTATCTTCCTGAACTAAGACCATGCCAATGGTTGACTCTACTGCAGCCAGATATAATAAGAAATCCTTGTTATAGTTAGGTGGTCGGAGCAGAGGGGCAGTTGTGAGGGCATGTTTCAATGTGGATAAAGAGCGTTGAGCGACATCGTCCCAATAAAAAAGGATGTCTTTCTTAAGTAAGCACATAAATCCCTTGGTGATCTCAACATAGTTAGCGATGAAGCGTCCTAAAAAATTCGCCTTGCCCTGTAGACTCTGAAGTTGAAGGATTGTGCGTGGGGAGGGGCAACTGAATTATTTCCTCAACCTTGAAAGGATCGACCATGATCCCTGTTGTTGACACTATGAAACCTAACAAACGTCCTAATGTTATGCAAAAGTTGCACTTGTTTGGATTCAAGTGAATCCAGAAGTAGCGACAAGGCTCAAAGATAAGTCGGAGGTGTGTGGGATGATCCATTCTCTTGCGAGATCGAGATGCTAAATCATATAAATAGGCCTTGACTATATGCTTGAGCTCATGGAAAGAAAAAGACATGGCCCGCTCAAAGGTGGCTCCAGCATTTTTGAGACCAAAAGGAATCTTACAATACGCGAATGTACCTTATGGACAGATGAATGTTGTTTTGTACTGGTCTTCAGGTTTGATTTGTATTTGGTTATATCCTAAAAAACCGTCCATGAAAGAGAAGGCCTCACAACCCTCACATTCATCAATTATCTGGTCGATGAATGGTGTGCGGAAATTATCTTTGGGACAGGCCTTGTTAAAATCACGGAAGTCTGTACATACACGAATCATGCCTTGATTTTTATTGATCGGCACGGGGTTTGACACCCACTGGGTCAAATGGATAGGATAGATAAAACCATCTTTTAGCAGTTTCTCAACCTCAACCTTAATGGTTGTTGCTTTCCTGGGGTTAACTGGATGAATCTTCTGCCGGATAGGCTTGGCATCTGGATAAGTTGTGATTTCATGTTCAACTATTTTTGGATCGATGCCTTACATTTCCTCATAAGACTAGGAAAAAACATCACAGAATTCTTTAAATAGATTTGTGTAGATTTGAATCTCTCCGGGGGAGCAATCAACTCTGACAAAAACATTCTCCATGATGCCAAGGGTTCTTGAGATATTGATCTGTATGGTTTCAGCGATGGTTTCCATATTACCCTCAACATAGACATTGTGTATAGCTAAGGGATTAATAGGACAAGTCCTATCTCCAATCATAGTCAAGGTGAATTCTCCAGCCTCGATTCTTCTTAACTCTAGGAGAAAGTATGATCTATGATGAAGATCATCCCAGGTTTTGTCCGAACTAGTCATTGCTTCAATCACTGCTTCATCAGAGGGCAAGACTAAATCTGACGAATCAGTGTTAGCGAGAGAACCTTGAGCCCAAATAGGCTCTAGAAGCAGATCAAAATCTTGTGCAGGAGTTGGATCTAGGTTGGTTGAAGCTTGTTGGACTAAAGAGTATGCTACTTTAGCTGCAGACAAGGGCATGGACATGCCCAGATGCCTTGTCCCCTCCATCATGGCCGATGGGGAAGGAAGTATCCATAGATCGGTGAAGTAAGTCGTGCGAAATGATGAAACTTGGAAAATCTGAACCTTATGGTGGTCGGATATAAACTTGACATCGCCTTGAGGGGGCGGGTAATCGAAGGTACCCATCAAAAATGGGCACAAACAAACCCCTACGTTGACTACGCCTGGTTGAGGATTATCAATCATCGGGACCTTGGACACCCCCAATGAAGGGTCAGATCTAGAGAAAGACAATTGATCAATGGTCACAATCTAGTCCTCGTGTGGAAACAACAAGACCCGAAAAACCGTAGCAACCACTGCTTGCATGGAATAAGTCCAAATCCTTCCTAACAAAATATTATAGTCGAGAGACGCGTCGACTACCTCTACCTCAACACACATGGTCTTCCCTCCCAATTGCATGGGAAAAGATGGAATGATACCATGTGGTCGGAACGAGCGACCGTCAAAAGCAGTGAGAAGAGTGGGCGATGGAGACAAAACGGGCTAGCCAATGCCCTTCCAACATGCTAACGACATAACGAATGTCAAGACGCCCTCATCAACCACCGTGCGAAAATTATTTTGAGTAAACGTTTTCATGGGGTGAGCCACTACTATCTGAAATGCTACGTGGTAAGGTAAACGAGGTTTTAAGTCGGTTGTATCTAGCATGATGGTACCCAAATTACAAGTCTCGGTAGATCCTAGAGCGGTTAACAAAGCTTTCCTCTGGGAAGGGCAGCTTTGGAGGACCTCCAAAGTAGACATCGCACAAGGGGTTTGAGACAAATCTTCCACCACATAATAGTTCTGGGCGGCCCTTGCATTTGGGTTGTGAGAAGATTTTTTGAACGCACCTTTTGGGATGCATGTCATTGTTTCGCCCAAATTCTTCTCAATCTATAGAGGAAGAGATGGGAGTTCAGCTTCTTTTCCCTTCTCATAAGTGCTTGGTTTACTGTAGTCATGCACTCTAGTGGATATGAAAGCATCACCCTTCATCATATATACATTCACGGATGCGGGATTGTTCAGAGACGGAGAGGGGCCTTGACTTCCGCTTTCCGCACTTGTAGAGGCTTGGGTTAGGTTTTGTCCATATTGACACGGCGCCAAAATGTTGACACTCGAAACTAAAATGGGTTGCAGCAAATCAATCCCGAGGCAACCTCGAACCACTTTGGATTGGAAACCTGCCCTCCTCCAACCTGAGAAGGATCTCTCGAACAATGTCACAATACGATTCTAAATAAGCGTGAAAAAAAAATGGGCAGATTTATGGGTAAATGATGGTCTTGGATTTTCAGAGTTTGGGGGTTAAACCAGGGAAATGGTCCATTGGGCATGGAGTCAAATGAAAATCGAAGAAAAGAGACAACAACAGAGATCAAATAACTTGCGGAAAGTGAGGCAAAGTAAGTCTATCTTTCAGTGCTTTGATAAATCATGATGTGGTAGCGGAAAGAAAAAGGAAAGGACGATGTAGCAAAGGATATATGCAGAATTCTGAAAATGCAGATTGGTCTTACACCTGCTGATAGCTGGTGCAGAGGAAAGACAATAAACAATTACAGAAAACCCAAATCCATTCGTTATAGTAGTGGTCGTACTAAAGTATAACGAAGCCCATCAGTGAGAGGAAAATGAAATGAAACGCAGTTGTGAGGAAATAAGGAAGAAATAACATTATGAAAAATATAACACATCAACTGTGAGTAAGGAGCATATCAAATGAATTTCAAACTAATTTAACACAACTGAAAAAGAGGAAAACATGCTGAACGAAATCGACCAGGATGAATCTCACAGTCTCAAGAAAACAATCATCTTTATTACTCCAATCTAGTTTAAAAAATAACTCAGTCATTACAATGAAACCCTCTTGACAGAGGTTTTCCCCCCAGCGCTGCACTCATGCGCCCCCCCTCCCTTGGTTCATTACATACATCAGTCTTTTTAGTATAGTGGTGAGTATTCTCGCCTGTCACGCGGGTGACCCGGGTTCGATCCCTGTCAACGGCGCCAAAATGTTGACACTCGAAACTGAAATGGGTTGCAGCAAATCAATCCTGAGGCAACCTCGAACCACTTTGGATTGGAAAGCTGCCCTAATCCAACCCCAGAGGGATCTCTCGAAAAATGTCACAATACAATTTTAAATAAGCGTGAAAAAAATGGGCAGATTTATGGGTAAATGATGGTCTTGGATTTTCAGAGTTTGGAGGTTAAACCAGGGAAATGGTCCATTGGGCATGGATTCAAATGAAAACCGAAGAAAAGAGACAATAGCAGAGATCAAA